>MJUU01018825.1:0-12320 GCA_002080025.1 Modiolus philippinarum
AGTGGGACACGTCTATCACAGTGATTTGTCACGGTACCACTCTTTCTGGACTGTAGAATATTTTTCACTTCATGAAAATTTCTGTCACATTTTTCTCTGGAACCACACATCCCAGGCTTCTGTAATTTTGCATGGAGTATCAGTAAGGTGACCAATACCATGTAAGAGAATTTTGGATCTATCAAATGGCCACTTCCTGTTTGACAGAACTTAGAATATTTTTCACTTCATGAAAATTTCTTTCACATTTTTCTCTGAAACCAGACATCCAAGGTTTCTGTAATTGGGCATGGAGTATCAGTATGGGAACCTATACAGTGTAAGAGAGTTTTGGATCTCTTGAATGCCGACTTCCTGTTTGATGGGACTTTGAATATTTTTTCGCTTCTTGAAAATTTCATTCACACTTTCCTCAGGAATCACATATCCAAGCCTTCTGAAATTTTGTATATTGTATCAGTATTAAGACTTATACTGGTCGTGTACCAGTTATCGCCATTTTCACAATGCGTTTATATTGTAAAAATTTACCAAGTAATATGTTAGCCAATCATGTTCATTGAATGTTTCATTGCACATGCACAGTAATATGTCATTTTTAACAAGTATTGGTTTTCTGGACAAAATTTGCTGATGTGTATACCAGTTATCGCCATATTTCAAAATATGCGTCAGTTTTTAGCTCACCTGACCCAAAGGGTCAGTGTGAGCTTTTGCCATCACTTGGCGTCCGTTGTCCGTCCGTCCTCCATCCGTAAACTTTTCACAATTTTCATCTTTTCCTCTGAAACCACTGAAGCAAATTCAACCAAACTTCACAGGAATGATGTGCTAAAGGTCCTTTACAAAGATTGCTCATTTCGTTCCGATCCGATTAAAAACCATGGCCACCAGCGCGGAACTTAGGTTTAACATTAGACCCTATGGGAAAAAATCACATTTTCATCTTCTCTCCTGAAACCACTGAAGCAAATTCAATTAAACTTTACAGGAATGATGTTCTAAGGTTCCATAACAAAGATTGGTCATTTCGTTCTGATTCGACAAAAAAGATAGCCGCCGGCACCGAACTTAGTTTAACATTGGACCCTATTGGAAAATCACATTTTTATCTTCCCCTCTAAAACCACTGAAGCAAATTCAACCAAACTTAAGAGGAATGATGTACTAAAGGTCCTTAACTTCGACTGCTCATTTTGTTCCGATCCAATAAAAAACATGGCCGTCAGCATGGAACTTAGGTTTAACGTTGGACCCTATGGGAAAAATCACATTTTCATCTTCTCCTCTGAAACTACTGAAGCAAATTCAATAAAACTTTACAGGAATGATGTACTAAAGGTCCTTTACAAAGATTGCTCTTTTCGTTCCGATCCGATAAAAAACACGGGCGCCAGCGCGGAACTTAGGTTTAACATTGGACCCTATGGGAAAAAGCACATTTTCATCTTCTCCTCTGAAACCACTGAAGCAAATTCAATTGAACTTTACAAGAATGATGTACTGAAGGTCCATAACAAAGATTGGTCATTTCCTTCCGATTCGATAAAAAACATGGCCGCCGGCACCGAACTTAGTTTAACATTGGACCCTATTGGAAAATCACATTTTTATCTTCTCCTCTGAAACCACTGAAGCAAATTCAACCAAACTTAAGAGGAATGATGTACTAAAGGTCCTTAACAAAGACTGCTCATTTTGTTCCGATCCGATAAAAAACATGGCCGCCAGCACGGAACTTAAGTTTTACATTGGACCCTATGGGAAAAATCACATTTTCATCTTCTCTGAAACTACTGAAGCAAATTCAACCAAACTATACAGGAATGATGTACTAAAGGTCCATAACAAAGATAAGTCATTTTGTTCCAATCCGATAGAAAACATGGCCGCCAGCTTGGAACTTATGTTTAACATTGGACCCTATCGTAAAAAATTTCTCTGAAACCACTGATGCAAATTCTACCAAACTTTAAAGGAATGATGTACTAAAGGTCCATAACAAAGATTATTCATTATGTTGCATAAAAAACATGGCCACCATGGGCGAACATAGTTTAAAATTGGAGCCTAAGGGAAAATCACATTTTCGTTTTCCTCTGAAACCACTGAAGCAAATTCAACCAAAAAAGGTCCCTTGCAAAAATTACTCATTTCTATAGGTACCAATGGATGACATAGCTATACATTAGAACCCATTGGTAAAAAACATAATATTTGGTCATGCATGGCATAGTAGCATTTTGTCAGGTGAACGATACAGGCTCAGTCTCTGAGCCTCTAGTTTTTTTTCAAACTTTTAAAGATACACTTTAATCCACTGAAGTACTCCAAAAAGGGATGAACTGAAGGGGAATGAAGAATGACAGGTCAACCGATGCAATTTTCTTACTGAAAGTAGCGTGATTTTTATCAATGAGAAATTCGCTCAATCTTGTTCACAAGACAAGAAATTAGAAGACCCAATTCATCTTGATTTGACTATTTGAAGAGCAAGCACCATAATTAGCATTTATTTCTGGCAGAAAATATAGCTGACATTCCAAGTTCTCTTTTGCAACATCGCATGTCAAAAATCTATTTTTAGATAATTATCATAAGTGACCCCAACATAGCAATATATATTTTAAAGGGGCTACCAAGGGATTTTATCTCAAGATTTCACTGTTTATAAAGATTAAAAACAAATTTCTTCAAGGAATATATTTTTAGGATAAAGTTGTCACTTCTGTAAATAACCGTGTAACCAAAGTCACGCACGATCTCGAAGCACGTGAAAATTGGCAACAACTGGTACATGGCGATAACTGGTACTCGACCAGTACTGTGTAACATACTTTTGGATCTCTTGAGTGCCCACATTTAACTTAGACTTAACTTAGATTTTGTTTGCGTTATTACACAGGCGACACATGTCTTCCTTGGAAGACTTACTACTAAATTTTCTTAACTTTTAAAATGAATGAAATCTAAATGAAGATAAATTGAACAAAATCTGCAGCCACCTTGAATGTGAAAAGTAAAAGCTAATCTGTCCAAAGTAATCAATATAAAATTTGCTTTAATATTTATATATGTATAAATTCTATTTAGATCAGGTCAGAAGAAGTGAAAGAAGGAGGAGAAATAGCATTTATGTCATTTAGTGCTAAGAAGTTAGACAACAAAGTAAGTACATGTCATGTATACATGTTGTGTTAAGTAATGTGTTGGTTTGGCCATCATTAAAGTATTTCTATATTAGGGCTATTCCATAAAAAAGGATGTACTAGGATCAGAAGGCAGAGAATGAAAAATCTTGTAGGTTCTTGTTGATTTGGTATCTTATTGCTACACCCATATTTGTCCGTTACCCTTGGTTGGGGGGGAGGGGGGGGTAGTAGAAAATTGCCTTCCGACCCTGGTACTGCATTTTAATGGAAAAGCCCTTATCATTTAGCCTTATGAAAAACAAAGGGTGAGTGGACAAATTTTTTTTACCAGTATTTACAATGAAAAAATGCTGATAATTTTGAAGAAAATGACCACAAAAAAGCAAAAAATGAAAATAAAAATTTCCTCTAGGGCTGAAAAGATACGGACAGGAGGGATGAGAATCTAGAATTTTTTTAATCATGGCTGCAGTTAAAGCTGAATGGGTTCATGGAATGCCAAATAAAAAGAAACAAAAGTAGGACAATAAGCTGGAGCAATTCGAGAATTTCATCTAAAACAAGTGCCATTACCTGCAATATGTACACTTTCACCTTTGATAAAAAATATTGTAAATACTTCAGTATAGCCATGATACTAAAAAACACTTGGCTGTGGTATCAGTTATGTGACATCATATATATTGTGGCATTGACAGTGGAAAAAAAATAATGGCAGTGTTATACATCTGACACAAAAATAAAACTAACTGTGATAGAACTGAGATTTTCAATGTCAACCTTCAAAACAGCTATTATTCTATAGATACCAAAGAACTGACACTACTGCAAATTCAGCCTTTGCTAATGACTATTTCATCACTTTATTTCTCTTCAGTGCAGATCAAATCAAAAATTTGGAAGACCATAAACCAAACATTCTAACAAACAAATAATGCACTAATGTTTGTAACGCTAATTTTAATTGGATGGCGTCAGAATTTTTAGGGGGTAAAATCCACGATTTACCGTTGGAACCAATAGCAACGTAATGGCGCAGACGCACACCAAACTTCCTGTGATTTAAAAATCGATTTTGAATGTTTTTTTTTTTGGATTTGCATTAGAATAGAGATAACCAAACTGTATTTTAGGATCTTCAGGGGTAAATCTAAGATTTTACTGTCGCAATCACACGTTTTCCTGCTCCGCTAAAGCGTGGCCGGAAAACTCAGTTTGCGACAGTAAAATCTACGATTTACCCTCTCAGATCCTAAAATACAGTATGGTTATCTCTTAATTTGTAAATCTGATAGAGAACATATACCAAAAATATCTTTATGAAAAGCCAATGTTGTAATGCTGTAAAATATAAAGACTGATTTTCCATTGGTGACAGTAACTGATATCTGTCTGTCCGTCTGTCTGTTTGTTTGTTAATCTTTTGTTATTGGATTATGCATATACAGAAAAAGTCCTTTAAAATGAGATTATGTACTTATAAAATAAGATCATAATACAAATGTTTACTTTACCTTATAATACTGTATGAGGATTTACTCTGTTAACTTTTTGTGCATTACAAGAAAAAAGGCACTAATACACCAGAATCACTATTTTTCAAGATGTTTGGGTAAATCTGATCTTTATTAAAAGAATCACCAGAATCACTATTTTTATGCCCCCCGTGAATCGAAGATTCAGGGGGCATATAGTTTTTGGTCTGTCTGTCTGTTTGTCTGTTTTTCCACAAAAAACTTTAACATTGGACATATCTTTTGAATGGTAAGTAATAGGGCTTTCATATTTTGCATGTGTATTCCTTGTGGCAAGACCTTTCAAACAATACCAAAATTTTGGCCCTCGTGACCTTGACCTTGGCACATGATGGACTTATAATAAAAAAAGACTTTCATATTTTGCATGTGCATTCCTTGTGGGAAGACCTTTCAGTTGGTACCAGAATATTTGACCTCTTGACCTTGACCTTGACTTACGACCATATTTAAAAAGTTTAACATTTGACAGTCTTTTGAATGGTAGTTGGCCAAAGGGAATTAAGTCAAATTGATATGAGGAATGTCTGCAATATTTTGATGACATGTTAAGTAATAGGGGTTTTCTATTTAAAAGGTGTATTATAATAATGATGATTTGATTTTTCAGTTGATTTCAGAATTTATATACTTATTATTTTTTATATTTATACAAGCAATAAATTCATCTTCATGTATAGATGAGAAAATGTTTCTGGATTCCTACCATAGACCCTTATTGATATACATTATATATATATCAGTGAATAGGGATGTTACTAAATCTATTAGATATTTTTTGATGTAATTACATGTAATGCATTTCTTCTGTTCTGGTTTTTTGAATAGCTATAAATAGATACTTCAGTACTTTGTTATTCTACTGTATTGATGACAAAATTGAAAACACAGATAGGTAGAAAGACAATAAGTTAATTATAAATGTTTAGAAAAAAGGGGGTGAAAATTGTTTCCTAATAACGCTTGGAAAATGATTGGAGGGGATCATTTCAGTGACTTCTGTGTTTGCATCCAATTACAGTCATTCAGAAACACATTAAGTATTGTTCAGTGTGCTAAATGTTTCTTCTTAACTCTTTTATATATAGAAATCAAACTCTTTTATGATGAAATATGCTTGATATCTATAGAATTTTTTTTGTAAAAAAGATTTTTTTAAATCATTCAGCATATTTAGCTAGGCTATGGAATAGCCTAGCTATATAGATAGTTCTTGGGGGGAAGTAAGGAGTACGCTTGCGCAGTGAGGAGAACGCATGCGCAGAAGACTATTGACCAGTAGGAATTTCAGATTCTCGAAAATCAAAATGGCGTCCAGTTTCGTCCTGATAAAACGGGGCGGGGTTTCCTTGTTTCCTTGTGGAAGTTGAAAAGTATTATAAACATTTACTATAGGTGGTACTGGGAACAGGTTTGTAGAGGAAGATGGGATTGGTATTGCAATATCGCTTAGCAAGATTTATAAATATAGATATGATAAAAAGAATAAGAACAGTAATGTATAAATTTAAAACCAGAAGTTAATAAATAAAGAGGAGGTATTGTGCAATAATCAATAATATATAAATATTATAAAACACTTTTCAATTGTGTTAAACAAAGCATGATTGTAGTTTAATGAGATACTTAGGCAATGGAGAACGAAAGGTGGAAAGAGATAGAATTGTGTTTTTTTGCAGAAGAATAAAAAGCTACCGGTGTTTATTTGTGTGTGCTGTAAAAGGATTATTATTGTATCAGTCACATTTAATTAAGCAAGTACTAACTGGGAGCATATTTATTCGTTGTCAACATGTTGTGGTCATAGCATGCTGCGCTAGAAAAACCCATCAGTTACATTGGTTGAAAGGATTGTCTGTGAAACCTGAAGCCATAGTTGAAGTATTAAATGCTCAGAATTGCTAGAAAGCATTTACACAAACGCACTGCTTCAATACATGTATACATTTTAGTAAATAAAGTTTGTCTCTGTTGAGGGATAAAAGATAAAAAAAAGCAACACCCTAGGAGAATGCAAAAAAAAAAAAAACAAAACAAAACAAAAGCACGAAATCTACTTTTAGTTGCTGTTGGCAAAAAATGAGAGGTTTGATCAAATCAGTGACTGTTTTATCACATGTGCAGACCAATAGAAGAAATTACAAAGAAGTACCGAGAAAGGTTTACTACAAGTATTGATTTGAGTATACAAACACATCATAAGCCACCACATCCTTGTCAATCAAACATGCAATTTTCTATCCAAGGCTATTCCATAGCCTAGTGTATCGTTTTTATTTCATAAAACCATTATCCGATTTATATCATCCACTTATGTTTATAAAGTCCCCTCATGTTTTCTAGTTTATTCATTTATTCACTTTTGTTTTACAGGTATTTATATATGTAATATATATATTATCATCCATTTATGTTTATAAAGTCCCCTCATGTTTTCTAGTTTATTCATTTATTCATTTTTGTGTTACAGGTATTTATATATGTATTATATATATCAATGATGATGAATGTTACTAAAAATATCTATGATTTCATTTCTTCTCATCTGTGTATTCCTCCACTTTTGGGGAACCAGTATTGATGATCCCTGGTGTAATCAAAGTACTGATAACACTGATAGACAGAACAGTGAGTTGACTATTAATGTTCCAAAAAAAGGGGGGGGGGGGTGAAAATTGTTTTCTTAATAATGCTTGGAAAATGATTGAAGGGGTTCATTTGGGTGACTTCTGTGTCTGCATCCAATTGCAATCATCATTTGATGTGATTTAACTTTTCAGTTGATACCAGAATTTATTTCTACGAATTATTTTTTCAGAAGGACACCATTGTTCAAAGTTGCTAAATGTGTCTTCTTTACTTCTACTTGGGGGCATAAGTGTTTCATAAAACACATCTTGTTCAGGATTTTATGGGTAAATCTGATCCTTATTTAGAGATTCATAAGAAGTTTTGTTTTTCAGGATTTTATGGGTAAATCTGATCCTTATTTAGAGATTCATAAGTATTTTTATTTTTCAGGATTTTATGGGTAAATCTGATCCTTATTTAGAAATATCCAAGAAAATGCCTGATGGTTCCTGGATAGTAGTACACAGAACAGAGGTAAGTATGTCACATCGATGTCAGAAATTTCAATTCAGTTTGTAAAACAACATGCTTCTTATGCTTCTTTAACATTTATGTAAGGCTAAATAAAAAAAAGTGTTTAGCTTCTCAGGCACGCCGTGTCCCCTGAAATGGCCCTGCATTTCTCCTTTTTTACCTCCCTAAAATCCTGATTTTTTTCATGTCCGTCCGGCATTGGTTTCAGGTTACAAAAATCACCTGTTTGTTTGGTGGGAAGGTGAAAAACATGGTTCAAACAGCTTTTCATTGACTCTGATCAATGTAAAAATGGATGCTGATGAAAACCAACAGGGATTCTCTTGCAAAATTTCTCGCTCCAGGAATGTTTTAAAGAGGTTGAACATGTGAAAAAAATAAAAAAGCTTCTGCCCTGCAGCGTTCCTTTTTAAAAAAAAATGCCGAGAATCTAATGATTATTTTTACATGGCCTAACAGATCATTTGATTGGTCAAACTGACAGTCAAATTACACTGTTTACATGCCTCAGAAAAGGTAGGTTCTCTGTCAAGTCTGGTTCCTTGTATTCTTACAACTAATTTAATTAAGAAATAATTTATGGCTGCTAGATTGTGGGCATTTTAACATGGGCTCAAGTTGTCTTCACTTTTATTTTATTCAGAGTATTATTATACCCCTTCAAACAAAGTTTTGGGGTATATAGGAATCACCCTGTCTGTATGTCTGTCTGTCCATCCATCCGTCCGTCCGTCTGTCTGTCCATCTGTCCACACCTCTTGTAAGCGCAACTCCTCTTAAACCACTAGAAGAAGGATTTTAATGAAACTTTACACAAAGGAAGGACACTATATGGAGATGTGCATGAAGGAATATAATTATTGTCCAAAACCAGGCAGGGGAGATAATTTGACTTTGACTTTTCATAGATTCCATATGTATGGGTTACCTCGTAAGTGCAACTCCTCTTGAACCACTTAAAGGATTTTGATGAAACTTCACACGAAGGAAAGAAACTATATTGAGATGTGCATGAAGGAATATAATTATTGTCCGAAACCAGAAAGGGGAGATAATTTGACTTTGACTTTTCGTAGATTCCCTATGTATAAATAACCTCGTAAGCGCACTCCTCTTAAACCACAAAAAGGATCTTGATGAAACTTTACAAAAAAATAAGGGCACTATATGGAAATGTGCAGGAAGGAAAATAATTGTTATTCACAACCAGGAAGGGGAGATAATCTGACTTTGACTTTTCATAGATTCTGTATGTATGGGTTACCTCATAAGCGCAACTCCTCTTAAACCACATAAAGGATTTTGATGAAACTTTACACAAAGGGAGGACACTATATTGAGATGTGCATGAAGGAATATAATTATTTTTCAGAAACCAGGAAGGGGAGGTAATTGACTGGGACTTTGGCTGATTCCTTCTGCAATGATTTTTTGGATTAAGACAATTTCTCAAAGAAATAATTCAAGGAGTAGATATTGTGAAATCAAGCTGTGTGAAAGAAACATTCTTTCCATTGTATTCCACTTGAAAAGTTGTTTTGAAAGTGTTGTAAAGAAATTCCTCTAACCCTTATCATTTTTGTGTAAAATGTTAAAGGAGCAAAAAAAAAAAGTGAATTTTATTTTTGTCTGATTTTGACAGAGTATTTTCATTGACACCATTACGAAAAGTTCTTTCTTGAAGATTACCGGTATATCATTGTGTCCACACCTGTATTGTGTCCACACCCACTTAAATTACACTTACCATATTAATTCAGGGTTCAATGAGCAGGGGGTATATTGAGGATTAAAATAAGAGAAAACAATGAGAGACCATGTTAAAATGCCCTCAATCTATGGAAAGCCATGGATTATTTTGATTCTAATAAGGGAATACTACAGTATGTGCTTAAGGTGTTATATTGGTATTATACCATATGTAATATTTGTATTATAACATGGATCTATTTGCATAGCTTAATCATTCCCCCATATTGGAATCATTTTTATAGCTCATAAATGTTTGAAATATATGGCTTCTTATCTTGACTCCAGTTTTGCAGTGCAATGATCATTTTTAAATTTTTTGAAAAGATTATTGTCTTTGGTCTTTTTAAAAGTGGCAAGTCCAGTGCATACTACAGGCAAAACATATTATCAAGACTACACTTATTTTATATATGGATTCCCAAATATTCTGGTATAGGCCTTTTCAGAAATTCATTTGGTATGCCCTTTGGTTTTGGCATTTAGATACAAATAATCAGTTCTGGTTATCAACCCAATACGGCAAGTGTTGTTCATCCTGAACACAGTTCATAAAACTTCATATTTAGATTACCATGTCATTAAACCCCCCATAAACAAAGTTTGGGGGTATATAGGAATCACCCTGTCTGTCTGTCTGTCTGTCTGTCTTTTCGTCCGTCCATCCGTCTGTCTGTCCACACTTCTCGTAAGTGCAACTCCTCTTAAATCACTTGAAGGATTTTGATGAAACCTTACACAAAGGAAGAACACTATATTGAGATGTGCATGAAGGAATATAATTATTGTCCAAAACCAGGAAGGGGAGATAATTCGATTTTGACTTTTCGTTGATTCCCTTTGTATGGGTTACCTTGTAAGCACAACTCCTCTTAAGCCACTAGAAGGATTTTGATGAAACTTCACACAAAGGAAGACCACTATATGTAGATGTGCATGAAGGAATATAATTATTGTTTGAAACCAAGAAGAGGAGATAATTTGACTTTGACTTTTTGCTGATTCACTATGTATGGGTTACCTCATAAGCGCAACTCCTCTTAAACCACTTGAAGGATTTTAATAAAACTTAAGACAAAGGAAGGACACTATATGGAGATGTGCATGAAAGAATGTTATTATTGTCCAAAACCAGGAAAGGGAGATAATTTGACTTTGACTTTTCGTTGATTTCCTATGTATGGGTTACCTTGTAAGCTCAACTCCTCTTAAACCACATGAAGGATTTTGATGAAACTTTTGACAAAGGAAGAATACTATATGCTGATGTGAATGATGGAAGATGATTATTGTTTGAAATCAGGAAGGGGAGATAAATTAACTTTGAATTTTTATTGATTAAATATGTATGGGTTTCCTCGTAGGCTCAACTCCTCTAAAACCACTAAAAGAATTTTGATGAATCTTTATACAAAGGAAGAACACTATATGGAGATGTGCATGAAGGAATATAATTATTATTGGGAACTAGGAAGGGGAGAAAATTCGACTTTGACTTTTCGTTGATTCTCTATGTATGGGTAACATCGTAAGAGCAACTCCTCTTAAACCACCTAAAGGATTTTAATGGAACTTTAGACAAAGGAATGTCACTATATGGAGATGTGCTTAAAGGAATGTTATTATTGTGCAAAACCAGGAAGGGAAGATAATTTGACTGACTTTCGTTGATTCCTTCTGCAATGATCTTTTTTTTTTCAAAGAAATAATTTAAAGCGTAGATAATATCTACCTGATATTGTGAAATCAAACTGTTGGAGAGAAACACTTATGAATGTAATCCTCTTGAAAAGTTGTTTTCAAAGTGTTGTAATGAAATTTCTCTATTGATTATGATTTTTGTGTAAAATGTCAAATAGGCTAAAAAAGGGTGAATTTTATATATGTCTGATTTCAACAGAGTATTTTCATTGGAACCCTTATGAAAAGTTCTTTCTTGAAGATTATATCATTTTGTCCATACTGATATTGTTTCCATACTTGTACTGTGTCCACACCTGTATTGTGTCCACACCAACTTAAATTTGTATTTACCATATGGATTCTGGGTTCAGTGAGTGGGGGATATATTTTGCTGTCATTTGGAGGCAGCTCTTGTTGTTTACTGTGATACTGCGCTAATTTTGTTAGAATTAAAATGTATTCAGGGTTTAAGATGTGTATTGTTAGCCAACCGTATGAGTGATAACCAGAAGTGAAGAGTGTTTGTACCTCCATTTGTTGGGAGAGTTCAAATCCAAGAAAGGACAACAACACTTTCTGAAAAGAGCTATTGGCTGAAAAAAATTGTGG
Organism: Modiolus philippinarum; assembly: GCA_002080025.1. Taxonomy (NCBI): domain Eukaryota; kingdom Metazoa; phylum Mollusca; class Bivalvia; order Mytilida; family Modiolidae; genus Modiolus; species Modiolus philippinarum. The sequence goes on from MJUU01018825.1 coordinate 11,834, forward strand.
AAGGGTGTATCCAAGCTAAATCTAATTTTCTTCAGTACAAGAATATGTCAGCCAGCTTTTGTAGGAATTAGGATGTTTACTTGTCAATTTGAAAATAAATAAGATTTTAGATAAACATTATTTTTTGTTAAAAACTAAAAAGTAATTTATGCCAAAAAATTGATAGGTTGTTAATCTCATTTTTAATTCGCCTCAACGAAGTTGAGGAGGACTATTGGAGTACCCCCGGCGTCCGCGTCTATGTCCGCATCCGCATCTGCGTCCGCGTCCGCATTTAGGTATATATCTTGGTAACTATGAAGGGTAGGATCATCAAACTTTGTATACAGATGCATCTTGGGCTATCTCACAGCCTCCAAGAAAATTGGGTCTCTTTGCCCTATATTTTCCGCTTGAATGACTTACATTCAAGTTTACGTCCGAGTTCAGATCTCAGTCACTATACATGGTAGGATCATGTAACCTTGCATATGCATGCATCTCTGAT
>MJUU01018825.1:33138-46584 GCA_002080025.1 Modiolus philippinarum
CTTTTAATATTAATTATCAAAGCACTTCTTTATCTCCGAGGCCTTTTAATATTAATTATCAAAGCACTTCTTTATCTCAAAGGCTGGCTGAGGAGTGATAAAGAATCTTTTAATATTAATTATCTGTGTGCTATGTAGTAGATAAAGCACTTCTTTATCTCTGAGGCTGGCTGAGGAGTGATAAAGAATTTTTTAATATTAATTATCTGTGTGCTATGTAGTAGATAAAGCACTTCTTTATCTCCGAGGCTGGCTGAGGAGTGATAAAGAATCTTTTAATATTGATTATATGTGTGCTATTTAGTAGATAAAGCACTTCTTTATCTCCGAGACTGGCTGAGGAGTGATAAAGAATCTTTTAATATTAATTATCTGTGTGCTATGTAGTAGATAAGGCACTTCTTTATCTCCGAGGCTGGCTGAGGAGTGATAAAGAATCTTTTAATATTACCAGTCACACTGCCAGTGAAAAGTCTGGTTTTGTCACAGTTGGTGTTAGTCTGTCCGATAACAAACTTTGGATCTACCCAAAGATTATCTGTTCTCATTTGTGAAATAGAAGCATTGTGATGGTCTGTCAAATCGTGGTGACGGCCATAAAACTTCTGTAGTGACAATTGCAACAGTGACTGAACATACCCTTGATGTATAAGTTTTTGAGACAGTAATTTGGCTCTGATACAGGCACGGCAATAGCAAATGAGTTGTAAAATGTACACACCATATGCCGGAGAAGTGGGAATAATACTGCTCAAAAACAGGAACTTTTGGAAAGTCAAAATCATCATGGTTGTCGTAAGTTTTGTTTTCAGACGTCCAGAGTTATAGGTCCAGGTATGATTAACTGATGTTAATGTCACTGTTGGTAGGAGAGATAACTATACTGTTTTAACCTTGTTATTATACCTAACATAATAAAGAATCAATTGTATTGGTTGAGATTTAGTCATGTGCTGGTGGCCTTCCTGGATAAGGTACAGACTTGCAAAATACCTTTACTGGAAGCAACCATCTATGGACTATTAGGACTAAATTTGGTTATAATTGAACTAGTTGAATGTGTTTCCTATAGGGTCCAATGTTAAACTATATTCCCTGCTGGAGGCCATCTTGGATGAGGTATGGGCCTGTAGGATACTTTTTAGCTGACAGGACAAATGTCAGGAGAGCTATTGACCTACCCTCAGTGTAGTCATCAACTTTTAACCTTGCTAATGGAATGGAGACCTTAAGAGCTTGGATGTTTATGACTTCCTTGTTATGAGTGCTTTCTTTTGGTAACAAACTTATAAGACATTTTGACCTTGACCTTGCCCTTATGGGCAAATTAAAAAAAATAAATAACCTTGCCTCTAGAAGGTAGGTTTTTAGTAGTAGGATGTTTAAATTTGTATGCAACCTCCCTTTTCTATTGGTACCATATTTGTTGACATTTTGACCTTGACCTTTCCCTGAGGGCAATTTTCAAAAACTTTAACCTTCTTTGTAGAATTAAGTGGTTTAGTGATAGGATGTTCATGTTTGGTATGTGACTTTCTTGTGATGAGAATGTCTGATGGTCTCATATTTATAAACATTTTGACCTAGAATTTGCCCTGCAGTTTTTAAAAAAAAAAATTTTGCTCATAAAAGTTAGTCCTTTAGTGGTAGGATGTTCATATTTGCTGTGCTACTTCTTTATATCGGGCATTCTGTTGGCAGCATATTAGTAGACATTATGACCTTGACCTTGCACAGTAGGCAATTTGAAAAAAAACTTTAACCTCACTTCTAGAAGGTAAACAATTAGTGGTAGATTGTTCATATATTGTATGTGACTATGTTATGAAGAGAGCTTTCTTGTGGTGCAATATCTTTATACAACCGCAAAAAATTTGTGGTCGTATAATGGTATAGTGCTGTCATCGTCGTCGTCGTTGTCGTCATTGACGTCGTTGTCCTCTGTAGACACTTTTGTTTTTGATCAATAACTCAAGTTCTAGTTGATCAATCCTTCTGAAATTGTAAAACAATGTTCCTTGGCACAAAGGGAAGGTTAGGATCGGTTTTGGATTTTGTGGCCCCTCCTGTTTCTAAAAAGGGGCCAAAAAGGGCAAAATTTGGTGTTTTCACATATTTGACCGTAGAATGTTTATTAATTATCGGATTTTGATGGGGTTTCCTTCAGTGTACTCCTTAGAAAATTTCCAATCTGGAGTATGCAAAACGGATTTCATGTGGCATGTATGGCTTATGAGATAAATGGGGCCCAAAAGGGGCGAATTTCAAAAATTTTAATTTTTTTATTTTAAGTCTGATTTTGATGCATTTTTTTGCTATGGATTCCTTATGAAAAATAAACTAGTGCTGCACCATCAGATTTTTGATAACTTGTTTCCTTTCCAAGCTATGAGGGGGCCCAATGGGGGCCAAAATCGCAAACATGCGGATAACCTAAATTAATTATTTCATCAGATCTTGATGGAATTCCTCTCATTGTGAGCTTTCAGTAATATGTAATCAGTTTTGTCGTAGCTCTTACTATTTCATAGCTATAAGGGGTCAAAGGGGCCAAAATTGCAATTATCAGAAATATGTGAAATCTTCATTTTTCATCAGATTTTGATGAGATTTTTTTATACCCCCCGCAATGAAGTTGGGGGGTATACTGGAATCACCATGTCCGTCCGTCCTTCTGTCCGTCCGTAGACATTTTTTGTCCGAAGCTTATCTCGGGAACCTTTCTGAATTGACTTTTCAAATTTTGTCAGAATGTTAGTAACTATAAGTACTTGTGCACCTCCTATTTTCAGATTGATTCATAAATTTTTAACAAANGAAGGTAAACAATTAGTGGTAGATTTTTCATATATTGTATGTGACTATGTTATGAAGAGAGCTTTCTTGTGATGCAATATCTTTATACAACCACAAAAAATTTGTGGTCGTATAATGGTATAGTGCTGTCATCGTCGTCGTCATTGTCGTCATTGACGTCGTTGTCCTCTGTAGGCACTTTTGTTTTTGATCAATAACTCAAGTTCTAGTTGATCAATCCTTCTGAAATTGTAAAACAATGTTCCTTGGCACAAAGGGAAGGTTATGATCGGTTTTGGATTTTGTGGCCCCTCCTGTTTCTAAAAAGGGGCCAAAAAGGGCAAAATTTGGTGTTTTCACATATTTGACCGTAGAATGTTTATTATTTATCAGATTTTGATGGGGTTTCTTTCATTGTACTCCTTAGAAAATTTCCAATCTGTAGTATGCCAACGGATTTCATGTGGCATGTACAACTTACGAGATAAATGGGGCCCAAAAGGGGCGAATTTCAAAAATTTTAATTTTTTTATTTTAAGTCTGATTTTGATGCAGTTTTTTGCTATGGATTCCTTATGAAAAATAAACTAGTGCTGCACTATCAGATTTTTGATAACTTGTTTCCTTTCCAAGCTATGAGGGGGCCCAATGGGGGCCAAAATCGCAAACTTGCGGATAACCTAAATTAATTATTTCATCAGATCTTGATGGGATTTTTTTCTTTGGATTCCTCTCATTGTGAGCTTTCAGTAATATGTAATCAGTTTTGTCGTAGCTCTTACTATTTCATAGCTATAAGGGGTGAAAGGGGCAAAAATTGCAATTATCAGAAATATGTGAAATCTTCATTTTTCATCAGATTTTGATGAGATTTTTTTCTTTGGATTATTCTCATTGTAAGCTTTCAGTACCATGGCAATAGATTTTGCCTAGCTCTTAAGGTTTCCAAGCTCTAAGGGTCAAAGGGGCCAAATTACAATATTTCAAAATATGTGAAATCAGATTTTTCTTAGGTCTTACAATATCCTATTAATAAGGGATTAAAAGGGCTAATTTTGATTTTCACTATTTTGTGTCCAGTTAATTTATGTGTTAAGGTCCTTATTGTGTCCAGCAAATTACTGTGTCCATATTCATTTTAGTTAACACTTGTTCAAATTTCAGTGGACGACATATCATACTGCACTCAGCGTAGCCCTTTATTAGACATTTTGACCTTTACCTTTGCCCTGAGGACAATTTTTTTATGCCCTTCCATGAAAAAGGGGGGGCCATGTTGTTTTAACCTTGTCTGTCAGTCTGTATGAACAAATACGAACAAATTTCAACTATTTAAAAGGAATCTAACTTATAATAAGCAGATGTACACATACACATCTTTTGGAATATTCAGAATGGCCATGGTTGCCATGGAAACTGAAAAATGGTGGGAAAATTCAAAGTGCCTGAAATTCGATGAATTAGCAAGTAGCAATTTTAGGTTTGCTGGACATCTACTTCCTGTTTACAGACTTACTGTATTCGACCCAATAAAAATTCAAAAACGGGGGCGCTTAATTGAATCGGAAAAAACGGAATTTATGCATGTCCGCTACCGTCATTATTATTGAGTTCTATAATGCGTCTTCAACTTCCAGTTGTTTATATCTGGTGAAACGAGAAAGTAACAGTAATTAATCATGTGAATTCGGCATAAATAAATAGATATCGTTACTCAGGAGTCGTGGGAGGTATGTAAACATTCTGTTTCTTAAAATTACGGCGATAATATGCCTGCTTAAAACTCAAACATCGGCAAAAAAGGTAAGTAAATTTTGGCAGTTTGGGAGTTTTGAGGGGGCGCTTGTGCATTTTGACTTTGAAAAAGGGTGAGGGGGCGCTTATTGGAGCAGGGGCGCTAATAAGGTCGAATACGGTACTTAATTTTCAACATCTTTTGTCAATTGTAGAATGTTTTCGTTGCAGTTTTCTCAATAATAACTTATCACTGCCACTTAAAATTTTGTATAAAAGTTTAAAACGATGTCCAAAAGTAGAGAATTCAGGTTAACCTGACATCTACTTCCTGTTTACTGACTTACTTAATTTTACTGTATTTCTCATCAATTTTAGAAGCTTTTTGTAACATTTTTACAAAATTTCAAATACACAATGCCAGTGTGCACTGTTAACTGTTTTGTTTTCAAATTATTTTGGAGATCTTCTACTGGGGGAGTGGGGGGTATCATTTGTGGCCCACCAAGCCACAGTACCTCTAGTTGGATTAATGGTTTCTGAGGAAAAGATCTTTGAATGTGTTTCCTATAGGGTCATATGTTAAACTTGTGTTCCCTGCTGATGGCCGTCTTGAATGAGGTACCTTTTTGTCTCACCTGCAATGAATGTTTGGAAGGCGAGACATAGTGACTATAGATTCCATGGTCATCAGCCTTACTAACATTCAGTTAACCCAAATGTTAAACTTTTTTTGTACTTCAATAACTTCCTCTAATCAATATTCAATATCAATGAAATTTTGACACAGTATTCAGTACAACTTCATTATTGTGACTCAAGTTAATTTAAAAAAAATCTTCCATATTTTATTAATAAGTTTGGCTTAGTTTTTTTGTTTGCACCCGTGATATCTTAGCATCTACATGCCATAGGCTGATGATTATTGATAAATGTTTACATCTTTAGTAGTAACCAACATCAATACCAGAATTATGAAACCTTCACCTATATTTTCCACGAAGGGCCTGGTGAGCTATAGCTGCCACTTGGACCACTTGGTCTCAGAAACCCCTTGGCCAAATGAAACCAAACTTGATATACAAAGTAATTGGCATGAGCAAATGCAACTTTTTAATTTTGTGCTTATAGTAAATTTAAGATGGCTGCCATGGCTTATTTAAGTTTTAACATTGAACCTAAGAGCAAAAACATGAAATTGCTTTAACTGGAAAACAATTTCATAGATCAATTTAATCAGGAATGGTAACATGATCGTCCTTCACTTTCGTCCTTAGATGGTCCCCCTACAAAAAAGTATCCTACAAATTTATACCTCATTTAAGATGCCACCAGCAGGAAAATAGTTTATATGTTTCTATTAAAAGAATTAAGTCTCTGAAACCATTAATCTAATTGGAACTAAACTTGACTGCAAAAGTCCTTGGGGGCCATCTTCAAAATTTTTATCTGACAAGTCTGCATCCGATCCATGGTGGCTTTAAGCAGGGATATAGTTTAATATTGGACCCTTTGGAAATGCTTTTCAGCTCTCCCTGTCAGCCATGGTCAATGTGAGCAATATAGGCTCTTGAGAGCCTCTTGTTATTGGATCAAAATATAATAAGCAATCTCTGTAGAGGACCTCCTATACTTCAGGGGTTCCAGAGGTCCCATTTGGTCAATGTTAAACTATATTCTGCACTGTCGGCTATGTTTTTGGTTGAATCAATGAGCAATTTCTGTAAAGGGCCTTCTCTACATCATTTCAAAACAGTTTGGTTTATATTGCTTCAATTGTTTTAGAGCAGATGATGAAAATGTTGTTTTTCCGATGAGTCCAATGTTAAACTAAGATCTGCATTGGCAGTCAAAGTTTTTCTCAAATTGGAACAAATGAGCAATCTTTGTAAAGGACCTTACATAATTCCTGTAAAGTCTGGTTGAATTTGCTTCAGGGTTCAGAAATTTTTGAGTCTCATACTCATAACTTGTGAATGAAATAACATGCTGTCCTCAAACTTGGTATGTAAATTGTTTACCACAAAACACAGGCCAAGTGTAATTTTGGGTTCAGATGTACACATAGTTCTGGAGTTATGCCCCTTTTAACTTATAAATTTTGGGAAACGTGGTGGGATATCATGTAATGCACCATTACTATTTTTAAAGATATCATGGAATATTTTTACAATACTTTTTGTTTTGTTGAAATTAAAAATAAATAATTACAGCTTTATAGTAAAATTTGTGTATTGTTATAACAATTCATGTCTTCACATCAAAGCCAACTCATTATCAGAGATACTGAACTTGCATATATTTTGCACATAGAACTGGAATATAATCACAGTTCGGATGTTAATTAAAGAAAATGCCTGTGCTTGTGCTGGTGCATTTTATCTGCCCTTGTGAATACTTTTACATTAAAAAAAATCCAGGCTTTTATCAGTCTGGCCTCACTTCATCTGATTCAGATACTGAACAAATTTTAAGTATTCTAAAATTTCCCTTTAACAAGATTTAGAGAATAAACCTGTTAGACTGAGGGCATTGGTTGCAGTCAGTACAAAAATTAACACAGCATTATTGAAAAAATAGAGTTAATATTAAAAGCAAAGAAAAGGGGTAATGGTAACTGCTGAAATTTGTAATTTAAGAGTTTTCTTGTATCATGCAAATGTATCTACAGAAAGAATTTGATATTTTATCCAATGTTGATTGTAATTTATGGTCATGTATTATTTACACTGTCAGATAATTTATTGTGCAGTCTGTGTACAGGCACAGACACGGAACCCAAAAGAAAGCAGGTACATCAGTAGCAAAGATACCTTTTAGTGCTTCAAGCACCATGATTTTTTGTAACCGCTTGACATATTGATTTGATATTTGGTATATGAGTACATCGGGGTGAGATACAGATCAGGTTCGAATTTTGTTCTGGTTGGATGATTTTGTACAGAGTTAATAACTCTGAGTTATGGCCCTTGGACTTAGTAAAATTTTGAAAAATATTGATTTCCAGAGTTTTTTCTGTAACCCCGTGACATATTGATTTGATATTTTGTTTATGAGTGTATCTAGTTGAGATACAGATCAGGTATTAATTTGGTCGTGATTGTTTGATTTTGTACTGAGTTACGGCCCTTGGACTTAGTAATCAGTTTCTCCTCCTTTTCTTTACAATGCACTAACATGTTGATTTGATTTATGGTATATGATTGTATATGTTTATAAATTACTGATTAGGATTAAATTTGGTTCCTTTTGAATGATTTTTGTGGACAGTTATGGCCATTATACTTAATATTTTAATCAAAAATTGATTATCCCCGCACTTTCGAAGAAAGGTCGGGGATAATGTTATACCCTCCGTCTGTCTGTCTGTCCGTCCGTCCGTCCGTCCGTCCGTCTGTCTGTCCGTCCATCCGTCCGTCCGTCCGTCCGTCCGTCCGTCCGTCACACTTTTCTTGTGACTCAAACTCCTACTACATTTTTGGATTTAGGGATTTACTTTTGTTGTAGAATTGTTGCATATAGTCTGCAGATGCGCAATAAGCTTTCGGATTTTTGATATTGGTCTTGGTGCAAACAAGAGGCCCCATGGTGTCAATTTTTACACATGTGGCATGTGACACAAACTCCTCCTACATTTATGGATTTAGGGATTTAATTTTGTTATAGAATTGTTGCATATAGTCTATAGATGCGCAATAAGCTTTCGGATTTTTTTTCNACCTTTCTATGCATTGACTTAACATATTAATTTGATATTTGTCAAATGGTTACATCTTGATAAGGCTCTTTTTAAAAAATTTTTGTTGTGGTCCAACAATTTCATAAAATTTGAGTTGACTGACTGCTCTTGGCACAGCAGTTTATTGAATTTAACTTTCATGAGTGGATAAAATATGGTTTTAATTGTAATAAAGTGGTGTAATCTTTTTCTCCAATAATAAATGATATACACTGAGAATTGTATATATTCCGAATAAATTTGGCAGGAAATTGCATGGGGCTTTGAAAATTTATCAAACCAGGCAGAACCAGTTTAAACTTTACATATCATTAGAGAGAAAATATGTTAATGATCCAGAATATCTGCCATAAAACACAGGCTAAATTAAACAATTAAAAAAGAATACAGTGTAAATAAGAAATGATACAAATTTTAATAGAAATTGAATGATTTACAGAATTTACATGCATATGAAAAATAGAGTTTTCTTTTTAAAATATATAGTTTTAATGCCATTTATTTCTAAATAAAGATGTACAAGTATAAAATTTGCTAAATTTTGTTAAAGTAAGTATTTTTATCCACCACATAATGGCTTCATTGCTATCATATTTTCGGCACATGTCAGTGGAAGGTTCACAACTTTCAGAATAGCTTCACAGACTTCTTTTAGAGGGTCTATACAAGCAGTAAATGGAATAAGTAGAACGTATAACCAGGCTATGAAGAATGCAACAGGCCATGCCAGGAACCATAAGATGAGAAACCACAATATTCCCCACAGTATTCCCGGACATAAATCTGCTTTACCACTCCCTTCTCCGCTTCCTTCACCTAATCCCATGTCGTAGTATGTTTATACCAATCTGAAAAATAAAAGCAAAAACTTTTTAAAATTATTTGAAAGACAATTCAAACTGACTGTAGTATAATTATAACATAGTTACGCAACATGAAGATTTATAGTCAATATTAAATGTATATGAGGCATCCATATATACATCAGCGCTTTAAGTTTATAATGTTGAAAATGATGCTCTTAAAACTTTGAAAGTAAGTAAACTACTTCTTGTACATTACTTGCTGAGTACTTTAACTCGTCTGTCAGTCTCGGTTAGAATTAAGCTGTAAACTTCAAAATGCAAGTTAAAATTATGTTTTTGTTTGAAATCCAGAAAATAGGTGACTAACACTTCAAAATCAACAATTTTTACCATGACATGGTCACAAAAATTAAGAATGCCAATTTTATGTATCAGTACAAAGAACATAAATTGCTATACCTAAAGCAAAATCAGTCAAGATTCACCAGTATGTTTATTAACATCCAATTCAAATGTTTTTTTAAAATAGTGTTTTGCATTGCCAGACCTCCCAATTGTTTGGGTATTTATACTTGAAATAATTACATTATTATTTATTTTTCTGTGAAAATATGTTTGGGTTGTCTCCCTCTTTATTTTTGGTCTTTAAGCAAACTGATTTTTTTTCACTATTGCTTAGGTCTTATGCTATTTCCAGCGATTCTATTATACAACAATACTAATTTGTTAAATAAGATCAAGCAAAAATTAGTGTTTAAAACATTATTTGCTTAAAATTTTGCAAAATATTCTTTTTCCTTACATACCATAAATTAACTACACAAAAATCAAATTATTTATTTTAAAATCAGTATATAGTAATGCTTAATGTGACTAACAAGCTCATAATCAAGCATGGTTGACCCTAGTTTCAAACATGGTTGGTCATGTTTGCAAAATATGGTTATGGTTGACCATGGTTGACAATAGCAATCATAGTAAATTATTGTTTCCAAAAAGCATGACTGGCCATGGTTTTAAGCATGGTTGACAATGGTATGCCCAAGGGACATGGCTTTTACACTATGGTTTACCATGGTTTTATGTGCTTGAAACCTTGGTCATTTTAGATTGTTGAACAACCATGGTTAACCATGGTATAGTCATGTCATATTGTGGATCTGTCTGGTTACTTTTGCCTGTTTACTGACTTTGACACTTAGTCAGTTATTCATCAAGCTTTTCTCTGCAATGGTAAATGATAAAAATTTGAAATTTTTTCACAAGCTTTTTTCAGCCATTCCATATTGAAGGACGCATTTTCAGATACCGGTATTTGGGTTACAATTTTTTGTTTATTTCTAGAGGATTTATATCATTGTGTCCATATTATATGTCCATGCATAGCTGTATTGTGACCACAGACAAATCATTAATCAGAAAGACATTAAAATCTTGGCAATCAGGGCCCTCCATAGATTTCAAGGTCTTATACATATGAATACAAGAATACAAGAACTTTATTTGCCAACATTATAAAAATATGTTTTCATCTTGCATATTTTTTTTGCAGTATGCACCCTTGCGCAGATTGCAAATGGAAGGGGGCATACATGTACTTCAAATGGCAGGGTGCAGATTGCGAATAGAAGGGTGCAGATTGCAAGTATTGGAAAGCAGATTGCAAGCATTGGGGTACAAATTGCATCTGTAATTGCTGTTCCTACTATTTACGCTTACATGCATTATGAACACGATTGTAACCAGGCAGTAGAGAAAACCAATTTTAGATAGGTAATCAATCATAAAATAGATTTGCATAATTTTAAATGGATCATTAAATGGATTTTGAATATATGTTTTGAAAAAAAGTGATTTTTGCATAGAAATTAGAACTTAGATATGACCACTGATTACTCCTAAAACTGTACTCGATATTGCCAAATGATTTACTGTGACAGGGTACCTTTTTCTTCAAGTTTTTGGTGTTTTAAAATCTAGCATATTAGTAGCAAAGTATAACATATAAATCAACAGGATAAAAAAACGCTTGGAGTGGTGATACTTTCAAGTGGCATGGTAAAAGAAAGACAAATCAATTATGGGCATTTCACATGTTTATGTAACAATGATTGCATTTATATAACATTATCTGTCAAAAGAAGATACAAAACATGAAATACACAAAGGGAAACAGTTGCATTATTGAACAGGTTGACTTTGTCTGCATGACACCTGATCATATGGAAATTGTGCTCCCAATGCACCCTGGAATTTGCAATCTGCCCCCTGAAATGTACAGTCTACACTGCAAAATGTGCAATCTGCACCACATAATGTCCAATCTGCACCAAAGCGTAAGCAAGTATATTTCTTGAAGTTTGCACTCTTAGGGTACAGAATGCATAAAACGTTTACGATCTACACAGGGCACAGATTGATAAAATTGATTCATATGTGCGACCTATATGCACACACTTAAATTTTCACTTACCGTATTCACCCAGTTTTCAATGAGCGTGGGTATTCTGGCTGCCATTAGTCAACAGCTCTTGATCCTTTCCCAGATTTTTGACATTTTTTGGACCATGGTCATTGTATCTCAATGCAAAACGTATGGTGACCACCTGGTATTCACTTTTCACTAATGTTCAGAATTTCACGAATCTTAACAGAGCATATGTTACATATTGTGCACTTCCTTTTTTCTAATTTTCAGAAAATTCAAGAATAGGTGGGGCCGGAGGTATCCATGGTGCTCTAGGCCACAGTAACTCTACTTATGGTTAAAATGTTAAAAACAAAACGTACAAGCAGATTTGAATGAAATTTCATGTGTATTAACTTATGTTTATATAATGAAGTTCAAGGTATCCACCTTTTAAAACATACAAACTGACAAGCATGCAAAATGAACCTTATAGAACATCTTGCACCCTAGTTGGAAAAATGAAAGGATATGGAGTGAATGTACATGTGACAAAAATGCACACGATACATAGAAAGGCACCCTAGTTGCCTGGATATGCTGAAAGTATATAAATTGATCTTGTTAATGACCACTTTATAGACAACTTTACCAGAATTTTGGGATTTTGTAGTTCAGCATTTCCTCCTTTTGGAAAAAAATATTTTGAATTTATTTTGTGACAGATTTCTATTGCCTTTTTCTTAACTACTGGTACACATTATGACAAGCACAAATCATAAACTATTACAGAATCCTAAGCCAAAACTGCAGAAACAGTAATAGGAGAAAGCTTTTAGATTATTGTATTTATGCATATAATATACAAAAGTCATATGGCCCAATGCTTTAGTATCTCTATGATAAAGTATTTAGTAATTAGGTTGTTTGACTCCATGTTTGACCATACCTAGCTGTCATCAAATATCTGTTTATGTTTACACAGAGTTATTAAATGTGTTAATAAAGGTTAAGGAGATATTCAAATGGTATAGGAATTAGTCTGTCTGTCCTTCAGTCTGTTCTGTCTGTCTGTCCATCTGTATGTCCGCCCGTGTACCTTTTCAGTGTATATCCTCAAATTGGGTTTTGATGAAATGTAATACACACTTGTAGTATACAACCAGAGGATGTGGTTGCTGTTTGAAATTTGGAAGGGGAGATAATTAAACTAAAATATACATGTACAAATGTATATTCTGAAAAATATGGAAAGGTACCTTATTAGAGCAGGCACTCCTGAATTACTCTTTGAATTTTTATGAAATATTACCCAGTTGTAATATAATGTTGTAGATATTCAATGTTCATGAAGTTGTATGGTTCTTGCTTGACATTAAGAAGGGGGAGATAATTCAACTTATATATACTTATTTGAACAAGGGAAAGGTACTTTGTAGGGCAGGCCTTCCTAAATGGCTCAATGGATTTTGATGAAATGTAATAAAATTGTACATAAACTAAATATGTGCATGAAGTAATGGTTGCTGTGCAGCAATTGGAAGGGGAGATACTGGAAATTATATATTCTATATACATTCTAGAAAATGGGGATGGGATATCATTTTCTGCCTTTGTCACAGTTAAATCTAGTTATTACTAATTTTTATATTACATTGTATTTCTAAATGTTTTGGTTATTTAATGGTATGGGGCATTGCATCAACTTTATTTTTATACGACCGCAAAAAAATTTTTGAGGTCGTATATTGGTATGATACTGGCGGCGTCGTCGTCGGTGTCGGCGTCTGTGGACACTTCGTTTCCGTGCGATAACTTGAGTTCTTGTTGACCAATCCTTATGAAATTTTAACACAATGTTCGTTGGCACAAAGGGAAGGCTGGGATTGGTTTTGGGTATTGTAGCCCCGCCCGTTTGTGAAAAAAGGGCCAAAAAGGGCCAAATTGGGTGTTTTCATATATTG
>MJUU01018825.1:46615-70274 GCA_002080025.1 Modiolus philippinarum
CAAAATATTCTTTTTCCTTACATACCATAAATTAACTACACAAAAATCAAATTATTTATTTTAAAATCAGTATATAGTAATGCTTAATGTGACTAACAAGCTCATAATCAAGCATGATTGACCCTAGTTTCAAACATGGTTGGTCATGTTTGCAAAATATGTTATGGTTGAACATGGTTGACAATGGCAACCATAGTAAATTATTGTTTCCAAAAAGCATGACTGACCATTGTTTTAAGCATGGTTGACAATGGTATGCCCAAGGGACATGGTTTTTACACTATGTTTTACCATGGTTTTACCTGCTTAAAACCTTGGTCGTTTTAGATTGTTGAACAACTATGGTTAACCATGGTATAGTCATGTCATATTGTAGATCTGTCTGTTTACTATTGCCTGTTTACTGACTTTGACACTTAGTCAGTTATTCATCAAGCTTTTCTCTGCAATGGTAAATGCTAAAAAATTGAAATTTTTTTACAAGCTTTGCATAATTTTGAATTGTTTTCACAAGCTTTTTTTAGCCATTCCATATTGTAGGACACATTTTCAGATATTTGGGTTACAATTTTTTGCTTATTTCTAGAGGATTTATATCATTGTGTCCATACTTTATGTCCATGCATAGCTGTATTGTGACCACAGAAAAATCATTTATCACAAAGACATTAAAATCTTGGCAATCAGGGCCCTCCATAGATTTCAAGGTCTTATACATATGAATACAAGAATACAAGAACTTTACTTGCCATATATACAAAATTATGTATGTGACAATATAAATATGTTTTCATCTTGCATAATTTTTTTGCAGTATGCACCCTTGTGCAGATTGCAAACATGTACTTCAAATGGCAGGGTGCAGATTGCAAATAGAAGGATGCAGCTTGCAAGTATTGGAAAGCAGATTGCAAACTTTGGGGTACAAATTGCATCTGTAATTGCTGTTCCTACTATTTACGCCTACATGCATTATGTACACGATACATGTAACAAACCAATTCTAATGCAACATTTATATAACGTAGGTTTTGATTGGTCAAAACTGACCGTCAATTCCACAATCTACACACCTGGGACTAAGTAGGTTCCCTGTTTAGTCTGGTTCCTAATATTGTTACAAATTCACAAGTTAAAAATAGAACATGAAATTGATTATTTGCATTAGAATCGCAATAACAGTACATTATTTGAATACCCGAGGGCGTCAATCTTGATTTGACGGTCAAAATATCTGTTTACAGGTCACCTATAAACTGCATTTTGACCATCAAATCTACGATTAACGCCCTCGGGTATTCAAATTATGTACTGTTATTGCTTAATTTTAGATAGTAAATCAATCATGAAATAGATTTGCAAAATTTTAAATGGATCATTAAGGTAATAGGTACATAAATAGCAAAGTTTACGGATTTCGATGAAATTTTACATGCAAGTGCATCAAATGAAGCTGAATTCCAACGTGAAATAAAATCGGTTTAGCTATTTTTATGTTTGAAATATGACCGATTGAAAAATCTATCAGTTATATGTTGTTTTCATATATAATCCATGTAAAACGTACAGAAAAATAATATATGAAACGTCTTTAAATTGCGCGTTTATGAAAACGTGTCCTACAATTTTTCTGCAAAAAGGATATGTTTTAGATAATGAAATTGTCATTTTAATGGTGTAAATTTTATATAGGGTCAAGACAATGAAATTGCCATTTTAATGATGTAAATTTTATATAGGGTCACCGAATTAATTTCGCCGGTATAAATAGTTGAACATAGAATAGGCACGCCAAAAATGGATTTTTTCGATAAAATTAGCCGTCAAAATAGCGACGTCATTGATAAAAGTTATAATTTTAGGCGTGATTTGAAAGATGAACAACTATTCAGCGATCTATACCACGAAAACGAACTCGGTGACCCTTTAAAAACATTAAATCAATAAAACAGAAATTTCTTTGGCAACATAATATCAATTTTTCAGAAAAATTGTAGGATATAGTTTGAAACGACGATAATTTAAAGTGAAAATTAAAATTATTTTACGTTCATTCTAAAGCAAATTAATAATGTTCACAGGTAGAGGCGGTTATTTACGTACCTCTCACCTAAAATGGATTTTGAATAATGTTTTGAAAAAAAAGTGATTTTTGCATAGAAATTCGAACTGAATTCGATATGACCACTGACTACTCCTAAAACTACTGATTTACTGTGACAGGGTACCTTTTTCTTAAAATCTAGCATATTAGTTCCTTGTGTATGTAAACAAGAAATGTAGTAGCAAAGTATAACATATAAATCAATAGGCTAAAAAAAAAAAATGCTTAGAGTGGTGATACTTTCAAGTGGCATGGTAAAAGAAAGACAAATCAATTATGGGCATTTCATATGTTTATGTAAAAATGATTGCATTTATATATAACATTATCTGTCAAAAGAAGATACAAAACATGAAATACACAAATGGAAACAGTTGCATTATTGAACAGGTTGACTTTGTCTGCATGACACCCGATCATATGAAAATTGTGCTCCCAATGCATCCTGGAATTGCAATCTGCCCACTGAAATGTACAATCTGCACCCGATAATGTCCAATCTGCACCAAAGGGTAAGCAAGTATATTTCTTGAAGTTTGCACTCTTAGGGTGCAGAATGCTAAAACGGTTATGATCTACAGAGGGCACAGATTGATAAAATTAATTCATATGTGCAACCTATATGCACACAGTTAAATTTTCACTTACCGTATTCACCTAGTTTTCAATGAGCGGGATATTCTGGCTGCCATTAGTCAACAGCTCTTGATCCTTTTCCAGATTTTTGATATTTTTTGGACCATGGTCATTGTAGCTCAATGCAAAAGGTGTGGTGACCACCTGGTATTCAGGATTCACTAATGTTCAGAATTTCATGAATCTGATACAGGGCGTATGGTACATATTGTGCACTTCCTTTTTTCTAATTTATAGAAAATTCAAGAATAGGTGGGGTCGGGGGTATCCATGGTGCTCTAGGCCACAGTAACTCTACTTGTGATTAAAATGTTAAAAACAAAACGTACAAGCAGATTTGAATGAAATTTCATGTGTATTAACTTATGTTTATATAATGAAGTTCAAGGTATCCACCTTTTAAAACATACAAACTGACAAGCATGCAAAATGAACCTTATAGAACATCTTGCACCTTAGTTGCCCAGATATGCTTAAAGTATATAAATTGATCATGTTAATGACCACAGAGACAACTTTTCAAGAATTTTGGGAATTTGTAGTTGCATTTCCTCCTTTTGGAAAAAAAATATTTTGAATTTATTTTGTGACAGATTTCTATTGCCTTTTACTATAACATAATTCTAAGCCAAAACTGCAGAAACAGTAATAGGAGAAAGCTTTCAGATTATTGCATTTATGCATATAATATACAAAAGTCATATGGCCCAATGCTTTAGTATCTCTATAATAAAGTATTTAGTAATTAGGTTGTTTGACTATGATGTTTGACCTTACCTAGCTGTCATTAAATATCTGTTTATGTTTACACAGAGTTATTAAATGTGTTAATAAAGGTTAAGGAGATATTCAAATAGTATAGGAATCAGTCTGTCTGCCTTCAGTCCATTCTGTCTGTCCATCCATCTGTCCATCTGTGTGTCCGCCCGTCTGTGTACCTTTTCAGTGCATATCTTTAAATAGGGTTTTGATGAAACGTAATACACACTTGTAGTATACAACCAGAGGATGTGGTTGGAAGGGGAGATAATTCAACTAAAATATACATGTACAAATGTATATTCTGAAAAATATGGAAAGGTACCTTATTAGAACAAGCACTCCTGAATTACTATTTGAATCTTTATGAAATATTACCCAGTTTTAATATAAATTTGTAGATATTCAATGTTCATGAACTTGTATGGTTCTTGCTTGACATTAAGAAGGGGGAGATAATTCAACTTATATTATATACTTTCTTGAACAAGGGAAAGGTACTTTGTAGGGCAGGCCTTCCTAAATGGCTCAATGGATTTTGATGAAATGTAATAAAATTGTACAATAAACTAAATATGTGCATGAAGTAGTGGTTGCTGTGCAACATTTGGAAGGGGAGATAATGGAAATTATATATTCTATATACATTCTAGAAAATGGGGATGGGATATCATTTTCTGGCTTTGTCACAGTTAAATCTAGTTATTACTAATTTTTATATTACATTGTACTTCAATTTAATGGTATGGGGCATTGCATCAACTTTATCTTTGGACAAATGGTTTTTGTGAATGTCTTTTGTTAAAGAGTAAATGCATTAATTGTATAGTTTGTGCATCACAACAGATCTTTACATTTACAATTTTAAATTCCCCAATTTTTTTCAAAAAGTTAAATTATTGAATTTTTAATATGCATTGTATTTTTTTTTTCTTTATCTGTTATTCGAAAAAAAAAAAATATTACCAACTAATTAACTTCATGTGTTCTATTGTAAAAGGGGTTATTTTTGCATGGTTAAAATTTCATGTTTTTGATTCCTAAACCTATTCTTGCGACTTTTACTCACGTTTCTTTACGTTTGTATTAAAAACATATTTACATGAGATGAAATTTTGAAAATAAGTGTAGCAAAAAAAAAATATTACCAACTAATTAACTTCATGTGTTCTATTGTAAAAGGGGTTATTTTTGCATGGTTAAAATTTCATGTTTTTGATTCCTAAACCTATTCTTGCGACTTTTACTCACGTTTCTTTACGTTTGTATTAAAAACATATTTACATGAGGTGAAATTTTGAAAATAAGTGTAACCATTTGGAAATTGGCGAAAATATACCCATCACCAAAATTCCCCTTTAACAGTGCTGACCTAATATCTATGCACCATTGACCTTTTTTTTCAAGATTGTGCCTACATTTCTTTTTGAATAAGAAAAAGAAGGGAAACGGGGAATGTGTCAAAGAGACAACGACCCTAAGGGGAGCAATAACAACTCAAAGCCACCATAAGATCTTCAATGAACGGTGAGGAAACCCCACATCCAACGGTAGGTCGGAGTTGGCNGGGTCAAAGGGCCAGAATTGCAATTTTTCTTAATGTGTCCATCAAATTACTGTCAAGCTCCATACTGTGTCCACATTCACTTTAAAATACACTTGTTCAAATTTCAGTGGTCGACATGCTGCGGTCGTATCATGCTGTGCTCAGCGTAGCCCTTTATTGGACAAATGGTTTTGTGAATGTCTTTTGTTAAAGTATAAATGCATTAATTGTGTAGTTTGTGCATCACAACAGATCTTTACATTTACAATTTTAAATTCCCCAATTTTTTTCAAAAAGTTAAATTATTGAATTTTTTATATGCACTGTATTTTTTTTTCTTTATCTGTTATTCGAAAAAAAAAAATATTACCAACTAATTAACTTCATATGTTCTTATTGTAAAAGGGGTTATTTTTGCATAGTTAAAATTTCATGTTTTTGATTCCTAAACCTATTCTTTCGACTTTTACTTACGTTTCTTTACGTTTGTATTAAAAACATATTTACATGAGGTGAAATTTTGAAAATAAGTGTAACCATTTGGAAATTGGCGAAAATATACCCATCACCAAATTTCCCCTCTAACAGTGCTGACCTAATATCTATGCACCATTGACTTTTTTTATTCAAGATTGTGCCTACATTTCTTTTTGAAGTTTATTTCATTTTTCATGTTTAACTTTCATATATTAATGACCCACATACTTTGAACCCTATGGAATATGGAAATTAATTTAAATAGAACAGAACTTTGATATTGATGATAATATTATTTTGTCAATAGATGAAATTTTCATTCAGAATTTAATTATTCCATGTTTTGTCTGTTTCCATAAATAATATTTTTGGTCCCAAGCAACCTGTATCACTATTAACTATCAGTGTAAATTGTCCATGCTGACCTGTTTACACAGGGCAAACAAACACCCACTCAATATCAGATATGATCGATTTTGACACCACCCATTTGATCAAACACAGCATTTATTTGTGTAAACGTAATTCTCAAATTTTTAAATGTATATTTCTCCAATTATTTATTGAAATAAAGTACATTTGAATTCAGATTTTTGAAACCTTTTAAGTTCTTCATTCTATTTGCTTGAAATAAATATCTTTGAAATACTTTGTTTAAGAAATTTGAAAACGTTTCAAGAGCTTTATGATTGGATGAATATTATTTGAGTGCAATAATATTTTAAACTGAATGACATAAGTTACATTGAAATGTTGTAACCAACATAAATATTGGAATAACTGAAAGAGTTTTTACATGCATCTTTTTCGATTAGTTTTACCACATAGTGTATAGAATTGAATTTAAATGTTAATATTATTTTCAGTCTTCAGTTCTACAAAGCATACCCCAGGATTGCTTTTGTATTAATAATTTCTTGGAGAAAAATATTGTTTTTTGTTGTTTTAACCTGGATATGGGAATATCTCCTTGACATTTACATCATTTCATTTCTTTTTCATATATATCAGGATTTTTTGGTAATGCATCTGTTTTTCATTATGTTCACGGTAGCAAATCATATGCAAAATTTAGCACCTGTGTTGATGCCATTCAAATGCATTAAAACATGAATTTTAAACAGTCAGGGAATTTATTACTGCCTCGTTATAAGCCAAAATAGTGAACAAGACTAATGCAAAAATAAAGTACAACTTTCATGAAATTGCACAAGGAATGAATTTTAGAGATTCTTCTTAAACAGAAAGAGATGAAATTTTAATTGTAAAAGTAGATTCTCTCTTAAACTTGGTTTTATTGTAAATTCAGAAATCAATTTAGGCCACACCTAGTTAATTTGTAGATTCTCATCCTTGCAGCTCCTCAAAATCCATCTGCCCATTTTTAAAAAAAAAAAAATTTCAATTTTTCTTTTGGTTTTATTCCTTGAAAAATCGTCTCCACAACCGAAAAACATAGCTTTACACAAAAGTTACCATTTCTCTTAAATGGCCATTAAAGATCCCAATGTTTGTCAGAATCTTATTTGATTTTAAAGGCATGATTTCCAGTTATTAAAAATAGCAATCTAGTATCAAAGCAAATAATTTCAGAATTTTTTATACTGGAGGTAAATCTAAGGATGTATTCACAAGTCTTAAGATTAAGTCACTTTAGGTATATTCGTAAATATCAAAGAATATTCTAAAACTAGTTTAATGAGACACTAAGTAGCACATGTAATTTTTGTGAACTGAAGAGCTGATGAAACTATTCATCTTAATGGCTCTTCATCAAACAGAACAGAAAATATTTGATGATTTATGCTAATTATAACAGATCAGTGTATACATGTACAATGAAGTAATGGGGTTAATCTGTTATCCTCAATCTGACATGTCTGATGACTTATGCTTGTGCAGCTGTAAAGTGATTATATATGGATAATCTGTATGCATGAAACTGTGCATGCTGATCCCTAAACTTTTTTTGTCTTTCCCCGTCTTTTGACAGGGTGACATTGTTTTTATCTTGACCCTCTGCTAGTGGCCAGGGGAAAAGGGGGATGGGTACAGCGATAATAAAAAATATCAGATGATTTACAATAATTATAACAGATCAGTGTAGTAATACCAGTACATGTAAAATAATCTGTTATCTTTGATCTATTTCCTTACTAACATGACTATGTGCAGTTGTAGTGATTATAGTGATAAAAAAATGCAGAAAGCTGGGCATGCTTGTCCTTTAACTATTTATCCCCGATCTTATGACAGGGAGACATTGGCACTCTGCTATCGTTAATCCTTCATAAATTTTGTGGGCACCACTTTTCTTACATCTTTGATCTGATTGCTACCAAAATGCACAGGATTGCTGACCACAAAACTTAGTTGTGCATAATGTGTGAATGTTTAACAATTTTTCATGGAGTTATAGCCCTTTTTAGTCAAATTTAGTTTGTGGGTGCTTAACTTTGTCACATCTACAATGTATATGGAAGCAAACTTCACAATTTTGTTTAACACAATGCTTAGTTGTGCATATTGTGCTGTCAGAATGCTTGACCCTTTTTACACAGAGTTATGGCCCCTTTTGTCTTTCCTGCAATGAAAAGTCATGGAGGCAAGACTTAGGGATAGCATTTTTGCTGTCGGCAGCTCCAGAAATTGGAAACTATGGTCCATAGTATTTGATGTGCAGTAGAATAAGTTTGGGCACAACTCAAATCCCTACTTATAGTTTATGGCTCCAACCCCGAAGTCATTTATGAATGATCAAGTTAAGTTTTTTGCAAGCAGTTGCATGTAGAAGTAGTCCTTAGCCACTTGATATTTGACTGCCAGTTGCGTCTTTATTAGTACATGACGATTCCACACCCAGATAGTGTCCCTTTCCCCTTAGTCATGCATTAACAATATGATGTTAAGTTTTTAGCAAGCAGTTAGTACAGCCTGTACCAGCAGCACTAGCCACTTGATATTTGACATGCAGTTTTGTTTTGAGGAGTGAATACTTATTCCATGCCAAGATGGTAGTCCTTGCCACTTAGTCATGTATGAACGATTACCTTAAATTTTTGCGCAAGCAGTTAGTAGAGGCAGCTTGCACCAGAAGTAGCCAGATATTTGACACGCATTTGTGTCTTGAGGAGTACATATGTATTCCATGACCAGATGTTGGCCTAATATGATCAATCCAGTTTTTACAAGGAAATTTTGTTATTGCAAGTCAAAAGGCAAAGCAGTTGAATATACTTATAACAGAATTTCGGTCTTAGAGATTGGTAAAAGGGGACCCTGGCAGATGTGTTTGTTTATGGTATGATTTTTTATGAGGTTTCAGAAAAGAATTAAGGAAGGGGTCAGTGTTAAGTGATGAGGTAAATGTGTTTTCTTTGATCTGTTTGTACAGTTAGTGTTGATATATAGCTATCAGATGATTGAAAATAACAGGCAGTAATTACATGTAGGTTAATGTATTATCTTTGATCTATTTCCTTTCATATTTGTGAAGCTGTGGTATGTACAGTGAAATCTGTGTAGAATTTTAAGCTTCATTCCCTACTGGAGATAGCTGAAGTGGACTTAAGGTTTCTACCCAGTGTCCATCTGTCATCTGTCAGTCCCACATAAGTTTTCCACCCTTTTTTCTAAACCATTAGGTCTCTGATCAGTTTTTAAGTAGTATTCCAGCTAAGAGTCAGACAGGGGGCGGCACATCAAAAATTTAGATACTGTATTTTTTGCTTAGATATTTTCAATTGGTTATAAAAACACATCCCCATTCGAACATGTTTTAAATCTCGAGATAATTTTCGACTGGTTGTATAGAGAAAAAAATGGTGGGAAAATTTTCATGTACTTTTCACTGTACAATGTAACTCAATTTTGGACGCTGATAACTCAAAAAGGCAAAATTACACATAACTTTTATCTATCAAAAAACCGTTTTCTTGGTTAGTTTTGTTAAAATCAAACATCAAAAGTCTGCGTTTTTTTCTTCAATCTGCCACTGCACCAATGCATTTTGCCTGTTTCTTAGACAGACTGGTAAAAAAGTTTGGCTCTGTTCCACTAATTTTTGACAGAGTTGTTTGCTTTGGTCTTTATACAACTCTTATCATGCTAATTGGGATATTTGTCTGCATTTATGTGTGCTGTATAGTCAAATAGTTCGGGAGGGGGGTAAAAATTAAGTCAGCTTGACCTGGATTTCACTCATGCAGATTGCAGGTACTAATCATGCTTATAATGTTGCATGTACACTTTGTTATTGCCTGATTCAGTATAGTGATCGGTTTTTTGTCCAAATAAGTCACTGCATGAACTTTTTACTCTATGACCTTGAATACTGATTTTCATTTTTGTTAAAGAGAAAAATGGTGTCTTTTACAATTAATGAAAAAAAAGATTTTTCTTCATTGCTTCAATGACCTGTGTCACACTGCTCAATTTTTACAATACATTAGAATTTTATCTTTTCATAACTCTTCTTTTGTCATAATGACTTTCTTCACAGTATTTAAAAAATTCGAAGTTAAGGTCATAAGGTCAGATTGTTTGATATGACATGACACGCTAATTAGATTGATTGACATATGATTTAACAAACAATTGATTAATTGTTATTTTTTTACTTTGTCAGATGTTAAAAGAAAAAAAAGCTTTGAAGGAAATTGAAAATTAAGATTTAAATTGAAAAATATGTTCAACAAGAGTGATAATTTTTTATTAAAGATGAGAAATTCTAAACCTTGATAGAAAATATCATTTGTTATAAGGGCCCTGCATCTTTTTGTCAGTCAGTCTTTTAGTCTGTCTTTCAACAATTTGTTTCAGCCAGAGATTTCTTAGGTTCTTTATTTGTGGTGTGAAGTAAGTGAGAACTGAACCGTCAGTGAAAAACAAACAATCCAGGGACAATGGCAACATCGGAAACACTAAAAATCAAGGACACCACATGAGTACGGGACAGAAAAGAAAAACGAAGATACACACACAGATGAACAACACGGACAGAACAAAAACCATGGGCGAGATCAGGTGCACCAGTGCAAATATCCCCTGCTTCCTACAAGACACCCACCATGTTTAACATGTCAACTCCTGTAACAAAGTCAAATCTGATGTGAAGCTTGGTAATCAGAAAGTTGTATTGTCTATAAGTGGTTTTTGTATTTATCAAGCTACTTTTTCCTGTTTGTTTAGTGGGAAGAATTTGATATTTGATCTGAATGGAATTAGATATGGTGAATGGTATCATGTAAGTGATTTTTGATGTAATTTTCTGGTATGTCTACTTCCTGTTTGCCAATACCTTGCTTTTTTAACTTGAAACTAAATATCAACTTGATTCCCATCCAAAATTTTCTTTGTCATGTTCTGTACTCTTTGTCGTGTTCATAGGCGTAAGACGTTGAATGAAGAATGTATTTAAATTATTGCAATAAACAATACATTAAATGTGCTTAAATAGAAATTTCAGCTTATTGCAATTTCTTTTAGAGTTCATGTACTAGTGAAAATGATTTTTATATTTGGTTTGAAGCTTTGAAATGATGAGTTGTATGGCATTTGCCTTATTTTTGTTTGTAAAATTTGTTTGTTTGTTTGTTTGTTTGGTTTGCTTGCCAATAACTTCCTGTAAACAGATACAGTTGAAATTGGATGGCTTGAACTGCAAATAGCTTGAATTAAAAGACGTCTCAAGCCCTTTTTGTGGTCCCTTTGTACAAGTTTAAACATAGTTCGACCTTGATACCTTGACCACTTCTTTAATTCAAACTATTTTCTTCTTTTGTACATACATCACAAAATGACCCTTTTTCATAATTACTCAAAAAATTTCTGTTTTCAGCTAAATTGTGTATTCTTAATCAGTATTTTCTAACTATTTCTTTATTATTTTTACAGTGCTATTATTTTGTTTGGAAAATTCCTGTAAATTTAAAGCTTTCCAAATATTATTTTCACTATTATTTTCAACTTTATCCCATCCACACCCTTTTTCATCCTCTTTGGCATTTTTGGCATGCACAAATTTCAGACAAATTAAACATAGCCAGTTTGAGATCAGAGATGTATAGGGGAAAAACAAACAATTTTTGGGATAATGTCACAAAAAAGACCCAATTTTAATGCACATGTATTCTTAACATACTTAAAGCAAGAAATTCTAAATTAAAAATTGGAAAACTGTATAAATGAAGTAACATTTTGCTCTTAGGAGCAATTTTTCATCACATGCTTTTTGTGTATATTTCTATTTATACATTTTGTTGTTGAAAAGTTTTACCTTTATACTGAAATTTAACTCCATATGATTAAAATGATGCTGCATATTTATATACTATTGGAAATTACCTGTAATTTATATATTTCCAAATAATGATGTTAATTTCCAATAAATCCTTGTTAATTATGTTAATATCAGTGCAGAAAATCAAACACAAAACAGGAAAATCTCTACACACTTTACTTATATCCCATCACCAGATACTCAATGATCCTCATAACTTCAAGGTTGACTTACTTATAATGTTTACACTGGCAACATGCAGATATTGAACATTTCTATGATTTGTGTACTTGCTCAAGGTAGAAGTACTATTAATAGGCCATTTGAACTTTGTTTATAAAGGTCAACTTGGTCTGAATGGATGTTATAACCATCTGAATAAAATTTGAATAATTTAATTCATTGAAATTTTTATCTGAATCTTTACTGATGCATATAAATACTTAAATATGACCTATATATTTATGGTATCATATTTTATAAGGTTTTATTGGATCAATTAAATACATTTTATAGCTACACCCTAAATTTATTTTTGTATTAAATCACTTAAAGCCTTAAAGATTTTAAAAAATAAAATCCCCAAAACTGAATTATTAGGTATCAAGGAAAATTTTGAGAAAGTTATTGATGATTAGCTATAAATTACCACGTGTAAATTACTTATATATAGTTTACAAGTAGAAAATTAAGATGCTTTTTATACCCCGCCACACGTAGTGGCGTGGTATTATGTGATACCCTCAGTCGTGTGTCTGTCCGTCCGTCCGTCCCCCGAAGGTTTCCGACTGATAACTTTTGAACGGAAAAACATACAGTCTTCAAACTTGGTATGTAGCTTGTTCACCACAAAACTTGGGTCGAGTTCCAATATGGGTTCAGAGGTCCAAGGGGTTCTGGAGTTAAGCCCCTTGATACTTCGAAATTTTGTGAAACGTGGCGGGGTATCATGTAATCCACCATTACTATTTTTATAGAGTGCATTTGTTTCTAACACAAACGATGCAAACGATGCCGTCGTTTGCACAAACGATGGATGCGAGAAATCATCGAGAAATCATCGAGTAGTTGTTTGTCGTTCGTCGTTTGTCCCATTATGTCACATTATGCATTTGTTTCTAGCTCCATCGTTTAATTATCAACAACGCTTATATATTTCACACAAATTATTTATTTTGTGATTTGTTCTGCCTATTTTAAAATACTATTTATATCTTTTTTTAAAAGGTTAATGGGGGTCACTATCATTAAGCAAACGACACATTTGTTTCAACCCCGCTTGTCGTTTGCTAAAGGATGATGAACAAGGCTTGTCGATTGCATCGTTTTCTGTTAGAAACAAATGCACTCATAGTCAATATATCATGACCTTGGTTATATTTCAATTCCTATTCCTTAATCAATTTTAAAAATTGCTTTCATCTGTTCCTGAAACAGATGAAGGCAATTTTCCTAATTGGTTAAACAATGTTCAAGTAATTCAAACTATAAAAGTGGTTTAACAATATGAAGAGATGATTCTTACCACAGGAAATCTTATGCTTAGTGTGTGAATACAGCTTGAGTTATTTGAAGTTACATAAAAAGTTTATTACATTGGGCAATTAATTTTTCAAGAACTGCAAACAAAAGGTTGAAAATACTAAATTGTTAGATTTAAAGTACAATTTCTGATTTCCAAATAATATTTTTTATCTTTGGTATATTCTAAAATATAATAGTTATTCATTTTCATTATCTTTCTGTAAAAATGGAAAAATGAAAAAAATAACAAGAGAGATCATAAATGTGATATAATTATTTCCCCTAATTAATAATAATAAAATCTTTATTGAAAGAGGGTTACACAGTTAGTACAAACTAATCTTCCCTGAGGCCCTCAATTACAATACTGAATACACACAAGATAATGCATACTACAATTAAAGAGTACATTGTGATATCAGATACAAAATGTTATAAAAATACAAATTTATTCAGCTGGTACAATTTGTTTGTTGAGCAAGTAGCATTTGAGTTTATTTTAAAAAACCACACTATTCTAAGAGTTTCTCACTGAGCCTGGTAGAGTGTTCCATGTAGAAGGTCCAGAAAAACTAAATGATTTTTTGGAACACATAAATCAGCACTAATAACATTTCTTAATTGATATGGATTACTCTGAGAGATGTACCTAATCTTATCGATTAAATAAGAAGTTGCATCATCATTTAAACATTTAAAAATCAATGGGCATCTGTGAATTAGTACTTTCACATTTTCCTCGCAAAAATGAACTTCATGATAAAAATTCCGATACAAAAAATTAATGTGCTAGAAATGGCATTATAAGATTTAATTTGTGTTCATATCAAAGATAATAAAAAAAAATTAGAAATATTTCCAAAAGTCAAATTAAGAATTTCCCCATCCTAAGAAAAAAATTATGAATTACAAAGGCAGTTTTCTTCAGCACATCTACAATAAAGTTTTAGAAGATATCCAGAGGTGAGTATCAACTTTTGCAATTGTTGAACCAATTTTACAGATTGATAGCCACAACTAAGTTGTAAAACTAAGATTGATTCAACAATCCTCAACCTAAGTTCTGCTGATGGTCAAGCGAAAAGTAGAATTGACTTCAGCAGTTTTTCACTTAGGAAGAAGGAATTTTAAAAATTGATTTAGGAATTGGTATTGAAGTATGACCATGGTCAATGTGTATCGACTGTAATTCACACCAAATAATAATTGACTTGTAATTTAACTTAAATCAGAGTATTGGTTGGCCATGCAGTTTGAAAATCAGATGTTTTAAAAGATTTATTGTGTTTTCAAGTAAAAAAATACAGTATGAGGTACAAATACAAAATATGTTGGTGACATCATAAACTTTACTAACTCATTATACATGAGGGACTGGTATAATGAATGAGGTGCTGTCTGACAGTCATAAAATCATGTGTTCTTGACCCCTATTGTAGGTTTATTGACCAGAAAAGTTTTATGATTAGATCTACATGTTTCTCGTAGGTCAATTATATTTGATAATGTAGGTTGGACTTGAGTAGTACATGACTGTCTGTTATAACCTTCAACCTTGACCTCAATATCATGGTCTAGTGAGCTTGTAAGGTTTGTTTGTCCAAATCATTTTCTCAATACCTGTACATGGTAGAGGAATATTAATTTTGAGTATAAAGGTTTTTCTTCAATCAGTACATGATTTCCTCAATCTAAATTTCATGAAATAGCGACTGTTTTTACTTTTAATGATCAGGTAAGCATTTAGAGAAAAAAGTGTACAATGATCTGACAATTGACCATTGACCTTGAGTTATATTTCACAGTCCAGTGACCATGTTAAGTTTTAGAGATTAAGTTGATCATTTTCTTACCAACAATAAATGACATGGCACGTGTGTATGATATTTATGCTATTCAGATTTTGAATTTCACCTCGATGTTATGGTCCATAATCCAGATTTTTTGTTTTATAATTTCTGTATGTCAGGTAAATGATATATTTTTATTACAAAATTTTGATTCATGATACTCCAACAAGTTAAGAGCCAGAGCATAGCAACCTGATCATGATTTCTTGATAGTGACCTTCTCTTAGACAGAAATCAGGACCGATAGCAAGAAACTATAAATTACTGATAAATTGCCATATAGTGCACTTCATTTTGTATCATAAATTATTACATTCCCCATTAATTTATTACCCTCTGTGTATTTGGAAATTATGCAATAAATAAAGTGTTAGTTAAGAGTGGATGACAATTTATGAAAGAATGTTAATATCATATACAAATGTATAAGTATTACATAACAAAGGACCATCTTATATTACTTAAAATTTAAAATATTTGTTTGAAATAATACATAAACAGAATCAAGCCTTTTAGACAAAGACAGAAAACAAATCATTTTATTAATCTAATCGTGAGCCAATTTTTTTAGCATTTCTTGTTAATGCTCTATGTTTAGTGGAGAAGAGTCTACATCTTTGAAACTATAAGTGATGCAACAATGCAAAACTTACAAGAGTCAATCAAGCATGAAATGTAGGTCAGTTCAGAGTATCAAACTGATCTATCAAAATAGTAATTTGATGCAGCAGATATATTTTGAATACTAGACGGCCTCTGACTTTTACTTCAAGCATATTTTTCGTTACGTCCATTTCTCAAAAACTAATGGTATCATACAAAAATAAAAGTACATATGTAGCATGATTCACTACAAACTGAGTTTTCTATTCAGTTTGACTCATTGAATTACATTTTAATTGAATGATTCTGGTAAAGTTTTGTTTAGGTCCATGTATAGTTATGCATATATTTCTTTTCTTTAAATTTTCAGGTTGAATTTCCGTGTATAAATCAGAAGAAAAAGGAGAAGAAAAGGAAATATGAAAATTCTGGAATTATTTATTTGACCTCATTTAAGGTATTTAAAACAAAACTCTGCTGACATCCTTGACCTAAATTAAAGTTTCCTGTCATCGGAATAACTTGATGTCAAAAAGGCCTTATTTATGTAGAAAGGTGATAGGACTGTTAATACTTGCAAGAAAAACACAATATACCCATTTTCAATTTGAGTTTGATATAATGCATTTTAATATGAGTTATTGCCCTTGTTGCCAGAATAAGCCTTACATGTATAATTTGTATAATATTGGCGAATAATTGGTCAAAAGTGCAATTATAACTTGTGTAAGAGGTCTGTGTTCATAATTGAGATGCATACGTACACTAATCTTGGCTTTACAGAGACAATGAAAAAATGATATGAAAAATGAATAACATGTAATGGCTGAAAATTATAATTACATGCCACAATCTGCTAGGGAACTTCACATGAAAAACATGAGTAAGGCAAAAAAACAAATGTAAACAACCATAGGAACTCTAAAAATCAGCCATACTAGCAATAGCCAGTGATAGGGTTAAACCGGTTTATGGGTACCCAAACCTTTCCTTTCCCTATAGTATATAAAAACATACTAATAAAACCCAATACAGGTAGACTATGACCACAATCTTGAAAGGAGGGAAAAAGACAATGCATGATTTTGAAAGATGGGTCAAGGCCTCAAGGGGTGTTGTGCTACACTGCCAGCTAGCTCAAGGAGCCTAGTCTGCTGGTAAAACACTGTTGCACTATGGATGAAAAATCAAACTGGAAACTTCCTGAAGGGTTTTTGACAAGAATCATCATATATTTCAGTAGACATGGGCAGCATCAGTTAGAGGCTAGTATGTCTAGCTAATTTAACAGATGCAAGCATAATATCTTGTCAATATCCACTATTACAGAAAAAATGTAAGTTACGTCCCAGTCCTTCTGGATCTTAAATCAGTTTCTTGCATTTTATTAATAACATTTTTAACAATGAAGATAAGAAATACTCTAAGGGACCGACCATTTAACCTGAAGGGGGGGTTATGGTTTTTTTTTCTGGACAGAAATTTTTTTTCGCGCTTTGCGCCAAAAAATTTATGTATTTTTTCACTAGTATCAACAAAATATTTTTTTTCAAAATTAACATTATTTTTTGGGGGGCAAAAAGCCTCCCTCAGAAAATTTTTTTTCATCAATTTGGCAGCCAAAATATTTTTGTTCACAAAAAATTTGCCCCAAAATATTTTTTTAGAAAAAACCATAGCCCCCCCTTCGAGTTAAATGGTCGGTCCCTAAGCAATAAGCTGTTTGCGAGAAATTTAGATATCAAATGTTCATATCTGTCATAAAACTTCTTAAATGTATTTAACAACTTATGCAATCTGTAACCCTGTTGTAAGAGTTTGGCTGTGATAGTGATGTAGTCTATTTCAGACTACTGAGATTTTAAATGAATAAATATATTCTGAATCCATTGAAGTCCTAATTTGTTTCTCTATTTCAGTTGCAGCGAGTTGCATCATTCTTAGAATTTATATATGGAGGAATGCAAGTTAATTTTACTGTAAGTAATTATAGAATTATGACAAATTTCAACAGTGTCATTCAGGACCCTCTTAAACTAGAAATAAAAAAAGAAAAACATCGGTTTTTGCAACTTCACTAAATCCAAAAGCAAATTCAACCAAACTTTAGAGAGTATGGAAGATCCTTTTCAAAGATTGCATACTGGTATTTCGTTCTGATCTGACAAAAGACATAGCTGCCAGGGGTGAACTTAGGTTTAACATTTTACCCTATGGGAAAAATCACATTTTCATCTTCTCATCTGAAATCAGTGACTGAAGCAAATTCAACCAAACTTTACAAGAATGATGTATAAATGGTCCTTTGCATCATTTTTGGTCATCAGTATAGAGGTGGCTTATATAAGAAGTATTTTGTCAGGTGAGTAATTCAGCTCAGTTGCTGAGCATCTAGTTTTCTAAACATGGCAGGTATTGATTTGATATTTTGTATGTGACTCTACCTTAATGAGTTACGGATCAAGTTTAAGTTTGGTGCTGGTCCACTGATTTTTTATGGACTTTGGACGTAGAAAATTTAAGTAAAAAGTCAGTTTTCTGCACTTTTATTTTGAACTGTTGCAGGTATTGATCTGATATTCTGTATGCGAGTTTACCTGAATGAGTTACAGGTCATATATAAGTTTGGTGCTGTTCTGCTGATTTTTGACGGAGTTATGGACCTTGGACTCAGAAAATTTTAGTGAAAAGTCAGTTTTCCACACTTTTTTCCTAAACTTTTGCAGGTATTGATCTGATATTTTGTATGTGAGTTTACCTGAATGAGTAACAGATCAAGTTTAAAGTTTGGTGCAGGTCCACTGATTTTTGATGGAGTTATGGGTCTTGGACTCAAAATTTGAATAAAAGTCAGTTTTCCACAATTTTTTCTAAACTGTTGCAGGTATTGATCTGATATTTTGTATGTGAGTCTATGTTAGTGAGTTACAGATCAAGTTTAAGTTTGGTTCTGGTTCACAGATTTTTGATGGAGTTATGGGACTTAGTCTTAGAAAACATATTTTACCATTTTTGCTAGTGATAGGGGACTTGGTATTGCCTTGCAATATGATCCACACTTGTTAGTTTAGAAAATAAAATAGATTTAAATTTCTTATGTATTATATAAGGGCTATTCCAGTTAAATTTCCACTGTTTGGTTCCAACACATTATATTTTTATTCCTACCACCAGGAAAAATATAAATTTAAATATGTAATTAACCTATAAGGGCTGTTCCAGAATTAATTGTAAAGAGGGGGGTCAAAAGGCACTTTTTAAAAGGACCCCCCATACAATCATTTCTTGAACAGCGCAAATTTACCCGACACCTGCAAAAAAAAAAAAAATAATCACTGGCATTCCAAGCGAATATATGACAAATTACTTTATCTGAAAAATTTTGCTTAGATTGCTTTACTTGGACAAGAAACTGATATATAATAAGGAGAAATGAGATATATAGTTTCTACAACGAGAACTAAGTTGATTATGAAATTTCTCACATCGAGTTAAATAAATTTTGCAAATGTTTGAAAACGAGGCTTGCCGAGTTTTTAAGCATTTGAAAATTTATTTAACAAGATGTGAGAAATTTCATAATTAACGTGTTTAAGTTGTAGAAAATGTTTCTCTAATGACATAATGTAAAACACCGAGGATTATGTTCCGAATAGATTTGGCCGGAAATTCCACGCGAGTTGTTCTTTCACTAGTGACGAGAAATATTTTTATCACATCGGTCAGGCGTTGGTTAAATTTGCTAGAAATTAGAGAAATATAGTTTCTATAATGAGAACTAAATTGATTATGAAATTTCTGACATCAATGTTAAATAAATTTTACAAATGTGTGAAAATGAGGCTTGTAGAGTTTTAAACGTTTGAAAATTTATTAAACAAGGTGTGAGAAATTTCATGATTAACATGTTTAAGTTATAGGCAATTTTTCTCTGATGTAAAACACCAAGGATTATGTAATGAATAGATTTGGCAGGAAATTTCATGTGAGTTGTTCTCTCTCTAGAGATTAGAAATAGTATTATCACATCAGTCAGACATTGGTTCAATTTGCTAGAAATTGGAGAATTGTGGTAACAAGGCAAAATTTGCTAGGCTTAAACCAAAGTCTGATGAGTTATATTGAGTTTGGAAGAATCAGTAATGACATAGTAAGACTTCCTGTTTACCAAAACTTGGTATTTTTCACTAACAACCAATTCAGGAAAATTTTCTATCAATCTTTAGCTCACCTTGCATAGCTAGGGATAGCTTTTGCCATCATTTTGTACCCATCCTCTGTTGTTAACTTTTCATTCATGCTCCTCAATATGTATACAATCATTTTAAAATTATGAATAGAAATTAGGGGGTCAGTGTCCAAAAAATGTAATTTCCTGAAATGAAAAAAAATTGGAAAAATCTGACAGAATCGCCAAAGCCAGACTAGGAAAAACCTTTTTTATTGTTGGAGCCTAATACATGTACTAATCTTGGACAGATTTTTTTTAATTTGAGATATTTGTAGTCCTTAACCATGTGTTCCAAAAATAAAAAATAATATGTCCCATATGACCTTTTTCTGTCAATCGGCAGAATTTGGTGTTTTTCAGCAACATATTTAAAGAGTCATTCAATTATGACATCACAATGAAAATGCCATGTGAACAACATCTCAGTCTGAAAATCATGTCAGTTCTGCATCTGCAGCCCTTTTCACAAGAAAATCTTACTATAAATTTTAATTGTAAGTCAATATGAAATGTTTAAGACTTGCGGCTTATTTTTATCGTAAGGGTTTTTTGTGAAAAGGATTGCTGATTTATATTATAGAATATTTGCAAATCTAATGTGCCATGCTTTAGTTGATCTCACTTGATCATAAGAATTATCTTTCATATGTTTCAGGTTGGAGTTGATTTTACTGCCTCCAATGGTGATCCAAACACATCTAATTCACTACATTATATGAACCCATATCAACCAAATGATTATCAACAAGCTATACAGGCAGTTGGTGCTGTATGTCAGGACTACGATACGTAAGTACCCATACCAACCAAATGATTATCAACATGCTATACAGGCAATTGGTGCTGTATGTCAGGACTACTATACGTAAGTACCCAAACCAACCAAATGATTATCAACAAGCTATACAGGCAGTTGGTGCTGTATGTCAGGACTATGATACGTAAGTACCCATACCAACCAAATGATTATCAACAAGCTGTACAGGCAGTTGGTGCTGTATGTCAGGACTATGATACGTAAGTACGCATACCAACCAAATGATTATCAACAAGCTATACACCCAGTTGGAGGTGTATGTCAGGACTATGATACGTAAGTACCCATACTTACCAAATGATTATCAACAAGCTATACAGGCAGTTGGTGCTGTATGTCAGGACTACGATACGTAAGTACCCATAACAACCAAATGATTATCAACAAGCTATACAGGCAGTTGGTGCTGTATGTGAGGACTATGATACGTAAGTACCCATACCAACCAAATGATTATCAATAAGCTATACAGGCAGTTGGTGCTGTATGTCAGGACTACGATACGTAAGTACCCATACCAACCAAACAATTATCAACAAGCTATACAGGCAGTTGGTGCTGTATGTCAGGACTATGATACTTAAGTACCCATACCAACCAAGTGATTATCAACAAGCTATACAGGCAGTTGGTGCTGTATGTCAGGACTATGATACGTAAGTACCCATAACAACCAAATGATTATCAACAAGCTATACAGGCAGTTGGTGCTGTATGTCAGGACTATGATACGTAAGTACCATAACAACCAAATGATTATCAACAAGCTATACAGGCAGTTGGTGCTCTTTGTGAGGACTATGATACGTAAGTACCCATACCAACCAAACGATTATCAACAGGCCATCCAGGCAGTTGGAGCTGTATGTCAGGACTATGATACGTAAGTGGTCCACTTTTAGGGAGAAAGTTACACGTTCAGTGTGGGACAAAAACTCTAATTTTCTCCCATTGCAACGTGACGAAGGGACATTGTAATGGTCTATGTCCGTGTGTCCTTGTGTCACATTTTTTGTGGGTGCAACTACTCTTACACCACAGGATAGATTTTGCTGAAATTTTGTGTGATTGTTTGTCACCAACTGTAGTTGATCATATCATGCCACCATTTTGATTTGACAAATTTTACAGGAGTTATGGGACTTTATCGACTTAATGCATGCTACAGCTTAGGAACACTTTGTGGGCACAACTCCTCGGAATATGCTGAAATTTTGTTTGAACATTTGCCACCATATGTACTAGATCATATTATGCCACCATTTTGATTCGACAAATTTTACGGGAGTTAAAGGACATTATCAACTTAATGCATACTACAACATAGGAAGACTTTGTGGACACATCTACTCAAAATCCAACGAGGGGATTTTGCTGAAATTTTGCTTGGCTGTTTGCCACCTAATGCAGTTGATTATATTATGCTGACATTTTGATTGGAAAAATTTTACTAAGTTATGGGACTTTATCGACTTAATGCATACCATAACATAGGAAAACTTTAGGTCCACTTTGTGGAGGCAACTCCTCAGAAACCACAGAATGGATTTAGCTGAAATTTTGTATGATCGTTTGCCACCATATGTACCTGATCATATTATGCCGCCATTTTGATTCGACAATTTTTTGGGGAGTTATAGAACTTTATCAACTTAATGGCTACAGTAAGACAGGTCCACATTGTGGACACAACTCCTCAATAACCAATGAATGGATTTTGCTTGAATTTTGTCTGTTTGCCACCATATATAGTTGATCATATCTTGCAGCCATTTTGATTTAATAAACTTTATAGGAGTTATTGGACTTTATCGACTTAATGCATACTACAACATGGGAACACATTGTGGGCACAACTTCTCTGAAACCACCGTACCAATTTTGCTGAAATTTTGTATGATTGTTGGCATCTGTATGTAGTTGATCATATTCTGCTGCCATTTTGATTTGACAAATATAACAGGCATAATGGGTTTTTATCGACTTAATGCATACTACAACATAGAAACTTTTTTGAAGCAACTCATCAGAAACCACTGAACTGATTTTGCTGAATTTTATAGGATTATTGTTGACTTAACTGCAGCGGCAGGGGACACATAGCTATGTGTAGCAATCTTGTTCAAATAGTTTAACAAGTGTGAGTTGAAATGCTACAAGTTTCTTCATCCTCCATCAATTTCAGCCATGACCATGTACATGATAAAGAATATTTATTGTTTTGAGAAACCCGACATAGCACAAATTTTTCTCTCTTTATAAACATGGATGTCAGAGGTCAGGCTGTATTTCTGGACCTATCAAATCCATTTCAAACAATATAAACCCAACAGATCCCATTTAATAGCAATATACAGGTCAGAGTGCATTGGTTATTTTTACTGTCTGAGAGATTTTCAGCAAATTTTCCAACTTTTTTATTTGTACCCCTTCTTTTTTTTTGTCTATTACTATTTTCCCCTAAACAGCCTCAGAATGCTTAATCCAAATGCATTCTTAAATATCCCTATGCCCAACCTTACATTGATAATGTTATATTCAAAAGTATATATTGTAAATGGATGTACAAATACAAATTGTGCAATTAAGACTATTTCTGAAATTTATTGTTTGTAAATTGTACGTCAAAATATTTTGATTGGTTAATGAAAATTTTTGTGAACCTTTTTTCTGTAAAATTCCATTCTTTCATACTTGCCAACCTAAAAAAGGGCAGTAGGGGGTCACCTCCCCCCATCCAGGTATGAGGTGGGGGGAGATTACGTGTGACGCATACACGCACCTGTTTTTGAAAAAAAAAAAATCATAACCTTTGAAAATATTTATATATAT
>MJUU01018825.1:76406-86522 GCA_002080025.1 Modiolus philippinarum
GACTTGGTTAGGTAGAATGGTTAAAGTCCATTCCTGCTTACTGACATGTCCCACATCAACCATTTTGGTATGTATGATGCATTTTAGAATATATTTTACGCATGAGTGACTTAGTTAGGTAGAAAGTCCATTCCAGCTAAGTGACAAGTCCCACATCAACCATATTAGTATGTATGATGCATTTTGGGATGACAACGTCAATGCATGCTTCAGATGCTGTCTCTGACCTACATTTTACGCATGAGCGACTTGGTTAGGTAGAATGGTTAAAGTCCATTCCTGCTTACTGACATGTCCCACATCAACCATTTTGGTATGTATGATGCATTTTGGATGACAACAACAATGCATGCTTCGGATATATTTTACGCATGAGTGACTTAGTTAGGTAGAATGGTTAAAGTCTGGTTAAAGTCCATTCCAGCTTACTTACATGTTCCACATCAACCATATTGGTATGTATGATGCATTTTGGGATGTCAACAACAATTCATGCTTCGGATGCTGACTGTGACCTACATTTTACGCATGAGCGACTTGGTTAGGTAGAATGGTTAAAGTCAATTCCTGCTAACTGACATGTCCCACATCAACTATATTGGTATGCATGATGCATTTTAGGATGACAGCCGCAGTGAATGCTTTGGATGCAGTTTTATGCATGACTGAATCTGTTAAAATAGCAATTATAGTCCATTCCTGTATACTGACATGTGCAACATGTGACAATGCTGTGCAACGAGGTGAGCTCAGCAGGCTGTGGCTGCTTTCTATTTTTTATTTCAAGTCTTCTTTGTACGGGAAATACATCACTTTAAAGACAAGTAGTAGTAATCTATGTTTGTTTTGATTAACACTGTATAGTAGTGGAATTTCTAATCTCATGCAGTACTTGTCAGATTCATGGCATTGAATGTCTTGATCAGTAGTATTGCTACAGATGAAAAATGAATTTCTTAACAAGAAAACTAATTTTGTGTATTGACCCTCTTCTGCATGCATGGTATGTTCTTTTGTATGTTTAGCCTAGAGTCAAGAATCGTTTAACTCCCTAGTTTTAAACATAGAAATTTCTGCATGAATGTGGCTTTATCTTGATGGTCAGTGTTGAATTTATAGCTTTTAATTTCAACATTATCTTGTAATTAAATTGATGACTTGATGATTTCAATAGCAATGAAAGAAAAATATTTTCTTTCATGAGATCACATAAACAATCGGGATATCTTTCATGTGTTCACTTTAAAGATTGGGATATCTTTCATGAGAGTAAAAAAATAAATCTCTACTAGAGTTAAGCGAAGTAAAGCAAGAGCACAAGACAAAGAATTTCATATACGAGTGAAAGATATCCTGATCTTTTAATTTTGATTGAATGTTCCAGTAAGTACCTATTTCTTCCATAATAAACAAATAGAAACATCTTGAAACTTATATTATGAAAGGATAGTATGAAAAGAGTCATAAAAGTGTCCTTGTTATTGTGACAGTAGTTATATAGTGATGTTTAGTCATGGTTACATTTGATGTATCTCAAAAATCAACACTTCTGGTTGGTCATATACTCTAAGAAGATAATGTCATCTTCCATGGGTCATTTCCAACCATTTAAGGAAGAATTAAGAGATAACTATATAGTATTTTAAGCTTTGCTAATGTAAATCATAGATTTTACCATTGCAAATTGAGTTTACCTAGCGATGCACCAGCATAGCTAGGTAAACGGATATTTGTGACTGTAAAATCAAGTGCATTCAACTGGGACTACAGTTCTGACAGGAGTTCCAGTTCAATTCGACAGTAGAGAAAGATATTAAAGGTCAAGGTCACAGTGACTAAAAATAGAGTTGTACCTTTACTGCGACTA
This sequence comes from Modiolus philippinarum, assembly GCA_002080025.1. Taxonomy (NCBI): domain Eukaryota; kingdom Metazoa; phylum Mollusca; class Bivalvia; order Mytilida; family Modiolidae; genus Modiolus; species Modiolus philippinarum. The sequence goes on from MJUU01018825.1 coordinate 78,274, forward strand.
GAGTTCTGACCAGAGTTCAAGTTGAACTCAGTCTTGGAGAAAGATGTCAAAGGTCAAACTTACAGTGACCAAAAATAGATTGAAAATTTCTGAAACAAATGGTTTCTGGATGAAAAATCAAAAAGTTTATGTACTTCAAAATCAAATGAAACTTGTGTATTTGTTGGATATCAGAAAGGAAACCTCTATATTGATTGAGGAGGAATCGGGTCAACTTCACAGTGATGAAAAATATTATGAAAATGTTGGAAATATTTGCCAGACAACTAGGAAGTTGATACATGTATTCGACTTAGATGAAACTTTGTCAGAAAGTTAAAGGTAGGAAGAAAATAGATTGAAAATTTCAGGATGGTTGGTTCATGGACAATAAGTCTAAAAGTGCATATTCTGTTGAAATGAAACTTGGGCCCTGTTCACACTAAAAAATTTAATCTGGGTTAACTCAGGTAAAAACGGCTTAATCCACATTACATTCACACTTCAAAAGTTAATCCGGATTAACTTAGTCCACAACGTTATCTGTATTTCAACTGAAAACTTGTCAGTGTGAACGTAACTTTCTGGATTAATTTAATCTGGATTAAATTAATCTAGATTAACTTATCTGGATTAATCCAGTGTGAACAGGCCTTTGGTTGCAAAACCTGATGCCAATTTCTTAAACAAAAATGATGAATTGTTAGAACATTCATTTTCTTCAGTGAAAAGATAAGGGACAATGTCCATTCCAAGAAGCAGTTAATTTCACTCACAGACTTTATTCATTATCTTTGAATGTTGTAATTGATTTGTGTCAGATCAAATTTCTGTCATTCAGTATTATGTTTCAAGTAAGCTTTTCACCTACATTAATTTCTTGAAAGTGAGAGATATTTGGTAGATTTTGATCAGTGTATTCTTAGAAGAAATTAAATTGTGTGGATCTTTATTTCAGGCATCAGCAGCAGAATTAGCTAAGAATGTTTTAGCAGAGGTACCGCAACAAGTGGTAAAATACTACTCAATGAGACAGATTCCACCAAATGTACGGAAACAGTAGGATCAGTGTAGTAATTTTCTATGTTATGAGATGATCAAAGAAGGAGTCTTTCATTATAAAACTCTTCCTGTTTATAAAATGTAGAACTTTGTTATTTGTATTTTATGGTGGAGTAAAATTTTTTGGTTACAAAACAAAAATATAATTGATATTTTCTATACATTTGAAGGTCATATTATGGTATAGCATGGGCAGCAAAGGTAGGGTTATTGTTTGCATAGTGTAACTGCATATTTAAATTGAAATTTTATGCCCCCTTGACGAAAAAGTCAGGGGGCATATTGTTTTACCCTTGTCCTTTCATTTGTCCACCCTTAGGAGTAAGAATGTGTTTAGTGGGGGCATTATATGTATCTTACATACACAAATACCTTGCATGGGGGCATGTCATCCCCTAGGTTTTTGAACTTTTAGTTTTGTTTTCTTTCAACAACAGGAAGACCACTTCAGTTTGGATTTATGGACATACCTTTCTCAGAATAGCAGACTACAAGAGACAAATTAAGTTGTAATTTTGTAATGGGCATTTTAAATTCTTAATCTGGTTGTAGAAATATGGTGTTCATAAATCAGATGTATAATACCTGTTAAAAATTGAGAGATATAAGTGCCTGTAGGGGTAATTATCTAGAAATAAAGATTTGCTTTTAATTTAAATGACATTTATTTCTTGGATAGTTCATGAAGTAAGGTTTTATAAGTATGTCGCTAGTGATTCTGTTCTACAGGCTGGCTTACTTCACTGTGTATAAAACCTTGCTATGTCCTAACTCATTTTGTGTCGACATTTGTTCAGATGTGTCATGGTTCCATATTCTGATGTTGTATCTTACTATATTATGTGTAATAATTTAATTTTCAACAAAGGAACAAGTTTCAATTCTTTGTAAAAGCCTGACTATATATGAAAAAAATAATAGAAACTTGTACAATTAACCAACCAGCCTAATCTGCTGAACATTTTTTTTTCTAATTGTAATTTTAATACCCACATTTTATAATGCAGTATTTAATACCATCTACATCTTCAACTTTGTCTTGTTATTTTTTGTACAATCATGAAAGCAAGTTGTTATGTACACCATTGACTTAACCGTCCACAGCTAGGTGTTTTACTGTAGTTTCATGCTAGTTTAGATAGTCTCTAGTATGCATTAGATCTGCTGACATCTCAAAAGTTATGAAATGATTCCTGCAAACATAATTATTGTACAATGTTTTAATGTATTACATTAACAATTTGTGGAATGGGTATTTCATTAATCTTGGAGACCCCATTTACATTTAATATATTTGAATCCATTGCAGTTGATTCCAGTACGTTTTGGCTGTTCACACTATGAAGAGATCAATTGCCATAGATCTTTTTTGGTCCTATAAAAGAGTTAGTCTAAAAAAATATGCAAAGTTAGCATAGGCAAACTATTCTAGTACTTTTAAATAAGTATACGTTTGATCATAATTGCTTCTAATTAGAACAATTAAACCTGATAACAATCAACTGCAATAGAAAACAGATTTAAAGGAATCAATTTTATTTGGATCAATTGTATCTGGCTCTTTAAAAGTGAACATTGTGTTACTTTGCAAATGGGTTTAAAAAGCATTTCTTGTATGTTTCCCTCTCTGTTACTAGGTAATGAAAAGTTGAGATATAAGAAGTAAATGTACATGAGAAAAATGTCAATGAACACAAAATGGTAAAACAAAAGGAACCTTTAATTTTTCTTCCTTATCTTAAACTCATTTTGAGACATTTTACTACCTTTTTTCTACAAATGATCATAAAATTTAAAAGGTTCATGTATATATTGACATTGGAACATGAATATATACTAAATAAGAAAATATAATGCTCAAAGGTAACTGCTTTATGGAGGGAAGAAAAGTGAAGTTAATGTCACTTTAGACCTTTCATATGGAACAAATTTTGTTTTCTTTAATATATATATGATGTTTTGCAACCCGAATTATTGATACTAAACACACTGTACAACAAGAAAGCAGATTTGTATTTAATGACATGAAATCTTTGTGCAATCCTTCCAGTAAAATTTCAGTGTTGAATTTTGTATCCTTCATATTGTAAATCAGAAATTGAAATGTTTATGTTTTGATGCGTTTTTTATACATGTATTTTTTAGACATGGTAATTTTACACACTTAAGAAGGATTAGTTATTTTCACATAGTCACAGAATGAGTTTTGAACTCTTGAGTTTTTAAGTTTTGGCCCTATTGGTTTTGGGGTTTATGTATCATTGTTAGTTGCACTTTATCTCATTTTTTCAATTTTGTTTTAAGCCTTGTTGGCAAACTTGATAAAAAAATTTATTCTTCAGTAGCATTATTCAATTATCATCATTTATCTTTTAAAACTAATATCACAAATTTGTTAAATAAGTTTTCTTATAATATTAAATCAAATGTTTTGTAAATTTTGATGTTATGCTTATGGCTTGTTTATTGTTATATATGTTGTGTTGTTTTTATGCTAGATTTTTATTAGTTATTTGATGTAGATGTGCAATATTAAACAGGTTCAGGCATATGCATCAGTATTGTTGATATGCATCAATATTTTTTTTTAAAAATTAGCATTCCTTGCAGGAAAATTGCAAATATTACTTCTGACAAAACTTGTGTGTATATTTTGCCTTTTGATAAGTCCAGGTTTTAAAGAAATATACCATTAATGGGGCTAAAATTAAGCTAAATGGGAAGTTTTAAAATAATAATATTTTGTCTCAGAAAAGTTCTGTTAGAAATTCATTGTTTTGTTCTTTTTTTGCTACCTGGTTGAGGGATTTATCTTAAGACAGAGACACATCTAACCTTGCAAACCAACTAACATTTACCTGAAAAAGGGTAGAATTGGCAATTTACTTGAATTATAAATATACTGCATCAAAAATTGAGGCATAATATTGGAGGGGGAAATCATTAAAAAAAACGTTTTTATTCATTTTAGGCCCCATGTTGTGGTCATGGTAACAATAAACAAGGTTTTCATCAAAATCTTGGCCAATATGCACTTCCATCAAGCCTGAAACTGTTTGAGTTTTTCTTTCTAAAATTGTGGCTATTCTCAATGAGATGACTTTATATTCCAAGTTTCACACATGAAAGCATCTTCCCAAGTCAAGAGGTTGAGGTTTATGTTATTGTCGGAAAGGACATGGAATTCAAACTCTTGACTTAGGAAGATGACAGATAAATGTTTAGATAGCAAGTACATAACACGTATTTATGCAGGCGACAGTTTCCTTCATACTTGTAAAAGTAAAATGCAATACAAAGTTACACTTTTTTATAAATGTATATTACCTGCTCAGTTATTTTATAAACACATTTTATGCAATGTTAAGTGCTCTTGTTAAATATATTTAAAGTTAAATTATTTGATATAATAAATGTAGATGCTTTATACATATCTTTACACTAATAAAGTTTACCTCAGTACAATCAGACTTTGTTGTTTTGTATTTACCTGCGTCACCAATGGTAACCCCAGGTCTAGGAGCCGCTCGACTCCGTCGTTCGTCCGTCCGTCATGCTTTGGGGGTACCAAGTGTAATCTGAAACTCAGACACCTTTTACCCGATACTTTTGAAAAACTTTGCACAGTTGTTCTGGACACATTGAAGATGTGCACCTCCCCTTTTGGTGAGATTTGGAAAAAAATTGTGGAATTTATCCATAGTTGAACTTAGTCATTTTTTCATCAAATATTAACATTAGGGTACTGAGTTTGTGTAATCTGAAACTCTGACACCTTATACCTGATGCTTTTGAAACTTTGCACAGTTGTTTTGAACACATTGAAGATGTGCACCTACCCTTTTTGGTGAGATTTGGATAAAAATTGTCGAATTTATGCATTGTTGAACTTAGTCATTTTTTCATTAAATTCCTTAAATTTTAACATAACAGTACTGAGTTTGTGTAATCTGAAACTCTGACTCCTTATACCTGGCACTTTTGAAACTTTACACAGTTGCTCTTGACACATTGAAGATGTGCACCTCCCTTTTTGGGCAGATTTGAAAAAAAAATGTTGAATTTATGCATTGTTGAACTAAGTCATTTTTCAGCATATTATAACATTACAGTGCCTGGTTTGTGTAATCTGAAAGATTAACATCTCTGACTAAATACCTTTGGAAGTTTTTACTGTTGTTTGAACACATTGGTGATGTGAACCTCCCCTTTAGGCCAGTTTTGATNAAAAAAAATGTCAAATTTATCTATTATTGAACTTGTACTTTATTCTATCATATTATATCATCATGGTACTCAATTTTTGTCCAGAGACGTTGCAGAGTTTTGAATGCATTGACCATGGGCAGCTATTCTTGAATTTTTGCATTGCTTTCATATATTTTCTCATAAAGATTCAAAGTATGTGTTTATTTAAAATTCAGGTATGGTTTTCACCTTTGCTGAAGTGATATGGACTATTTTCATTTTATGCTTTGTTCAACTTTGTACATCTAGTTTTGGTTTTTTGGATTAGTGTCTATCCAACAGTTTGAGTATTTACAATGCATAACAGTCATTTTTCAATTGCATGAGAATGTATATCATAGCGCGAATTGAGATGCATTGTTGCACAAAGAACTTGGCACAGATCATCGTTTTCATGTCTTCGTGTGATTCTTGGACGAATTATTATCTCCATAAATAGCAGGGTATTGCTGCTCAGGTCTTGTCAGCTTTTGCGTCTTGTCAGCATTCACAAACCTTTCATTCAGGCCTCTTCTTTAGAATTAAATTTCAAACTGTACTTGTTCAAGATGGTGCTGTCACTGTTTAGTCTATGTTGATTGTACAGCAGGGAACCCATAATAGGTAAAAGGTTTTTGGTATAAAATCAAAATTCTTTGAATATTTGTCTCTAATGGTTTGATTGTCATTGATTGGCTGGTGTGATCAAATGAAGATGGCCACCAGTAAATACTTGCTGACTGTCAGAAAGGCATGTTCTTGATGAGCAAATCATGGTTTTTGTACCTTTCTTGGTTTTGATATCATCATTATAATTAGACCCATAGTAAAAAATGAGTAATTATGCACGACATAGACAGGCAATTAATCATGAAACGGACAGTGTACATAAAATATCAATAGATTAGATACTGATCATTGCCATCACAGACACTAATCCACCAGTCCCTTTGGGACTTTGATTTTCTTCTTTTTTGGCCTCAAACTAAGGTCCTTTACTAAACAATAGAAACTTAATATAATCTCAATTATAACTTGCATTTGAAGAATTTTTGGTAATAAGGTAAATGAATACTTGTTTGAATTGGTAAACCTATACATGACATTCTGTTAGATTGAAAAAAAAACACTTTCTAAGTTGAACATGAGTGCGGTGACGCAGGTCCAGACATATGTAATTGGTCTTGTTCAATGTTCTGCATAACCTGAGTAGTTTACATAAGGTTATATCATCATTACCAGGTATCTGAGCTTGGTATTTTATCACCACAATGGCTTTCTCTTCTTCTTCTTCAGGGGAATGCTGTGCAATGTTTTACACATATGAAGGGTCCTATCAGCTGTTTTACTTAAAAGTTAGCCTTTTCTTTTACTTAATTATTTCGTCCTTCTTTAATAGTTTGTCATATTTTTTCACACTTGATGTTGATTAAAATGTTCTAAAAAATGGATGAAAATATTGCCTCAGATCATTTTGGATTTATGATTTTAGAATTTCCCCTTTCCTCGTTCTTGCTTCGGTATTCGTTTGCCGATGTATCATTAGACAACATTCAATCATTACTTTCGCCCTTTCACATAGTGACATAAATTTTATACAATTTTACATTTTTGGTGTCAAAACTTTCATCAATAAAATGTCTTGAATATACATATAAAGTTGGCACCGGATACGGTTACACAGATATGTAATAATAACGGAAAATTATTGTTACACAAAAAATTAATATCCAGAGTACAATACCGTCTACAGGACCGATATTTTCCGTGTGTAAGAATAATATCATAATTATTGTTACACATCTTATTGTTACACAGAATAATAACAATTTCGCGTCCGAGTGTACTGCTGACGATTTACAAATTAATGATAATAAACCGTAAGATTTCATAAAAATCAAAGTAAACCTAATATTTAATGTCCTATAAATATTAAAACTAAAATAAATAAAAAAAGATAACTCCGCCTTGAAGGCATGTCAACTCTATACCCCATACTTTAAAATGTCTTTATGAATGTTAACCGAGCTATTTTCTGATCGGATTGATATTTATGATGGAGGACGACACAAGTGTTTGTGATTTCTGCGTCGGTGACGGATTTTGTTCTTTCTCCAACATTTTGGCTTTGCCACGAATGCCGTAGAAAATAAATGAACAAAGTATTGCAAGTGTTTTTCATGTATATTTTATATTGCAAAATATTGCTGAATGAGATGTTGAAATAAAAGGTATTTTATATCATGATTTTACAATTTATATTTTTGAGCCCGGAATCTCCATTTCTCATTTATGTCGAACCTTTATTCTTGAATAAGCAAAATCGTTTGTGTAACAATAATGTGTAACAATAACAATGACGTTTATTGTTACACACAGGAAATATAAGTTCCGTATCCAGCAATGTACTCTGATTATTATTGTTTTTTGTAACAATAATTTTCGGTTATCTGTGTAACCGTATCCAGTGCCTATGAAGTTTATGTTTATAGCCTTTTCAGGTTTTTAGGTCACTTCCAACAGAGGTCTATAATCCACCTGTCTCCAGATTGCAGTCCATTCTAAATTTAAATTGGATCAGGGTACTTGATATTGTTTCTTTTGGTTAAAAAATGAGAGACCACTCTGGATCAGAGATAACCATGTATCAATCCTGTCCTTGCTAAAACATCAATTTTTATTTTCTGATGAACTGTTGTTCTATATATGAGAAAGATCAGTGGAAACATCTAGCTGGTGTCCATGAAGCTTGTACTGACAGGCGTTTGTTTGTTATCCTGACACTGAACAATTCTCTTGGTGGAAGCTCATTTGTTACATTTGTTCCAATGCTTTGAGAACAGAAAGATTTTTTATACGACCGCAAAAATTTTTAGGTATTTTCGTGTCTGTGGACAGCATAACTTTGTTACTGCACCACAAGATTTTTGAAAGTTTGTTTCATTGGATAAAGTGAAGAATATGAACACAATTCTGGTACT
>MJUU01018826.1:38768-56633 GCA_002080025.1 Modiolus philippinarum
TATATATAACTATCATTTTAATCATTAAACAAACATTCTAAGCTTCATATGTATCTATTTTTGATAATTTAAACGTCAAGTACAGTCGTTTTCTTTGACTTTGACATTAACCTCATTCAAAGGTCAAGTCCTACTTAATACTTTTTTGAATGGAAAGTCCTCTTTATCTGCAAAGAAAGCTATTAATATAACACCTACATCATTCACAAAAAATGAGTTTTTGGTCTATCAACCCATAACAGTTGGTCTTATCATTTTGGACCCAAAGTAAGAAATGAAAAGAGATACACGTTTTCTTTGTCACATTTAATTAGCTATCTGTAACAGCTGTAGAGCTGCTTACAATTTCTAAGACAATTCTGTTTCTAAAAACAGATCGGATTCACAGGGTCAGTCTGATCAAAACCTGACAAGGCTGATAAATGGTACCAAATAACTAAATACCGAAGTTACTGTAAATTTACTTTCTGCATATGCGCATTTCGACAACTTATGTCTCATCAGTGCAGATAAAATCTAAACGTTTGGAAGACCGAAAACTCAAGACCGAAAACCAAGTATCAAAAGAAAACCAAGTATCAAAAGAAAACCGAAAACCAAGTATCAAAAGAAGACCGAAAACCAAGTATCAAAAGAAAGTAATATTTAAATTCTCTTTTTTTTTTGCGGTCGTATAATGGTATGGCGTTGGTGTCGGCGTTTTTGGGCAGCATAACTTTAGTTCTAGTAAACGGATTATTATCAAATCTTAGTATAATGTTTCTTGGCACATGCGTAAACTAAGATTTCGATTATAGATTTTTGGCCCCGCCCGTTTTACAATAAAGGGCAAAAAAGGAGAAAATTGTTTTTTTTACATAATCGACCCTAGAATCTTTATTATTAATCAGATTTTGATGGGGGTTCTTTCAGTGTGCTCTTGATAAAAATTTCCAAACAGTAAGATTCCACGGATTTAACGTAGTATGTACAGTTCTCGAGATAAATTTGGGCAAATCTAAAAAAAATGTTTGTATTTTTTGTCCAATTCTGATGTGGTTTCCATTGGATTCCTTATGAAAAATTAAGACAGCGCTCAACTATTCTAGGTTTTTGGTAACTTGATTCTTTTCCCAAATATGAGGGCCGAATGGGACCAAATTGAAAATTTGCAGATTACCTAAAATTTTCATTTTTCACTGGATTTTGATGGGAGTATTTTGTTTTTTTTAATCTCTTGATATATGCTCACGGCAAAATTCAACGTATGTGGTGTAGGGAGTCAAAGGGGCTATGATTGCATTTTTTTAATAATGTGAAATTTCATTTTTGATCAGATTTCGATTGGATTTTTTTCTTTGGGTTCCCCTTGATATATGCTTTTAGTAGTTAAACAATGGATTTGTTGAAGCTCTTATAAGGGGTCAAAGTGGTAACAAATCGTATTTTTTCTAGATATGTAAAATTTTTATTTTGATCACATTTCAGTGAGATATTTTCTTTGGATTCCTCTTGTTGTAAGCTTTTGGTTGTTTGGCAAAAGATTTACCATAGCTCTTACCCTTTCCGCACTGTTAAGAATCAAAGGGTTCAAAATAGTTTTTTGAAAATATGTAAAAATATTATTGGACTATAATGGGATTGGTATCTCCGGATTCCTCTAATAGTAAGGTTTAAGATGCCTACTTCGACATACCTCTTATAATTTCTGATCTATATAAGGGATCAAAAGGGCTAATTTAATTTTTGTTCTCCATATTACTGGGTCAAGCCCTTTATTATGTCCATCTAATTATTGTGTCAAGCTGTTTAGTATGTCCACACTCATTTAAATTTGTAGTGGTCGACATGCTGCTTTCGTTTTATGCTGCGCTCGGCGTAGCATAGCCCTTTATTTCATACTAAAATTACTAATTCTGCTTTGATACTGATTATGTTACATATTTAGATAAGATTGCTGAAACATTTTATTAAAATGTCATCTAATTATCTATCACCTATGATAAACATTTCACAAAGTATATAATATAAATATAAATTTGTTAATAATTAGAATTGACAGCCATTTAAAACACATGCAATATACTTAGTAGTAAGGAAAATATGATACTGCTACTGTTACAGAATTACAGAATTGATAAAAATAACTTATGAATCAGACATTTCTAATTCTATTTACATATCAAAAGCTAACATTAAATTTAAGAAAACTTAAAAAAATGGTTCATTTGAGGATTAACACTTTATGTCCTAAATATCCATCAACACCCAAAGAATTTTTCTCCATTGCACTTCATTACTTCTCTTACGCTTTGCGAATTATTTTACAAAATCAAATTATATATATATATATAGGGGTGTTTCCACAAATAACTCCCTCCCAACATAAAGTGGTGATCCAAGACGGTTAAAAACACGTCTATCAACAACGATCAACAACTCTATCAAATTTCATCGCTGTACCTCTTTCCATTAAGCCACCGCTTTAAAAAGAAAAAAACTATCCGATTTTACAAAAACAAGAAAGGTATTTCCTCTTGGAAAATACCTTTAAACATATAAACTAGGTTTATAAAAGTGTTAAAAAACATGTTGTTTTCAGTAGTTTTCCTATTCTGTAATCCATGTGTAATTGTATGTCAAACAAAACGCATAAAACAATAAAGTATGCACATGCTTTACTATTGTTGTCTGCTAAATATCATTTTTGACAATTAGCTGATCAAGTTTCAGTTTACCTAGTAAGCATGAAACCACAATTTAGATAATCTGACAAGCAGATCATTTATCATTTTAAACAGTAGCTGGACGTTTTATTTTAAGGAACGGATGTCATCCCTTTTACAGTGACCAAAAACCTTTGACCCCTACATTTTTGAATGTAAAACATATCAACTAAATACAATGATATAGGTCCCAAATACTTATTCCTTAGACATTCCGAAATTTCTCCAAATACTTGCTAAAAAAAGTAACAAAACTTTGCAAACCCATATCATGAGAACGGTTCATCCACCAACATTCATCCAAATGAACAAAATATCCTAACAAACATTTTCCCCGTTACAATTCACTACCTATTTATTACCCTTTCCGAATTAAATCACAAAACATGTTTAAGGTGTTTTCTAAAATAACCCCCTCCCCTAATAACGAAATGATCCAAGACGGTTAGAAAAACAACTTCAACAACAACTACAAAACACCACCAAATTTCATCGACCTACACCTACCCACTTAGACACCTCTGTGAAAAGAAGAAAAAAAAAAGAAATCGATTTGGCTATCCCAATAATGTCTTTCCACCGGAAAGACATTAAATATCAGATGCTTTATGTAAACAGTGAAAATATAATTTACGCATATCACCAACATATGAAATTTAAAAGACATCTACAAACATAATAATAAGTGAGAACCGAACCGCCAAAACTTAGTCATTTCTGTGATTTTGTCATAGAGTTTAGAAAGTTTGTCTGTAAAATCCGTACAGTTTTCATGCTATGAATTTTTATTGTGCAAATCACTTGAACGCATATATAAAATATGCTTGTAGTAAGGATTTTGACTTGGATTCATTATTAAGGTGGCTAGTTATAAACGGTAGAAAGTGTGATATTTGCAACTCCTTCAGTTTTCAGCTCACATGGCTAAAACATCTGACAATTCTGTTGATCAATTTTTAGATCACCTGGCTCACATCGTCCGTCGTAAACTTTTCATTCAAAGATCTTCCTTGAAACCACTGGGCCAATTGGAACCAAACTTGGTCACCATAGTCCTTGGGTGGTTCCCTTTAAAAATTGTATCAGGCAGGTCCGTACCTCATCCAAGATGGCTGCCGGCGGGAAACATGGTTTTAACATTGGACCCAATGGAAAGTACATCCAAAGATCTTCTCAGAAACTACTAGTCTATTTAAAACCAAACTTATCCACAATAGTCCTTAGATGGTCCCTTCCCGAAAAGGCACCCAAGATGGCCGCCAGCGGGGAACATGGTTTTAACATTGGACTCTATGGAAAAGACATTCAAAGATCTTCTCAGTAAATACCAGTCCAATTATTACCAAACTTAGTCAAAATTGTCCTTAGATGGTCCCTTCAAAAGAAAGGTATCCGACAGGTCCTTACCTCATCCAAGATGACCGCCAGCGTGAATAAAGTTTTAAAATTGAACCCTATGGAAAAGACATTGAAATATCTTTTTCTCAGAAGCTACAAGTACAATTAGTACCATCTTGGTCACAATGATTCTTAGACAACCCCTTTCAAAGTTTTAAAATCCGCATTCGGGGAACAAAGTTTTAACATTGGACCCAATGGAAAATACATTTAAAGATCTTCTTCTCAGAAACTGCTAGCCCTAACCCTAACACTAACCCTAACCCTAACCCTAACCCTAATACATTTAAAGATCTTCTTCCCAGAAACTGCTAGTCCAATTAAACCCTACTTAGCCACAATGGTCCTTAGGTGGTCCCATCCAAAAAGGGTATTCGACAGGTCCTTACTTCATCCAAGATGACCGCCGTCTGCATTGGACCAATGGAAAATACATTTAAAGATCTTCTTCTCAGAGACTGCTAGTCCAATTAAACCATACTTAGCCACAATGGCCATTAGGTGGTCCCATCCAAAAAGGGTATTCGGCAGGTCCTTACTTCATCCAAGATGACCGCCAGCTGGAATAAAGTTTTAAAATTGAACCCTATGGAAAAGACATTGAAATATCTTTTTCTCAGAAGCTACAAGTACAATTAGTACCATCTTGGTCACAATGATTCTTAGACAACCCCTTTCAACCCAGCAGGTCTGTACCCTATCCAACATGGCTACCAGCGGGGAACATAAACATAGTTTTAACATTGGACCCTATGGAAAAATTAATGAAGGGAAGATATCAGGAAACACTTACAATGGCCGAACATTACAATCACATGTCACAATTAACCAGGGAACTGCACAAGAAAAACAAAAGACAAACATAGATAACGATAGGAACTCGGGATAGCCGGACTTGGTACCGGCACTGGCAACAGCCAATGGTAGGTAGACATTCAAAGATCTTCCTCTCATTAACTACGAGTCCAATTATAATCAAACTTAGTCACAATGGTCCTAAGATGGTCTCATCCAAAAAAAGTTATCTGGAAGGTCTGTACCTAATCCAAGATAGCCACAAGCGAGAAACATAGTTTTAACATTGGACCCTATGGAAAATACAATTCAAAGATCTTCTCAGAAACTACTAGTCCAATTAAAACCCTACTAAGCCAAAATGGTCCTTATACAATGCAACCTGTAAACATCATATTAAGGCTGGCATTTCACACCCCTTATTTTATGGTAATGTTTTACATAAAAGTAAAAAAAAACTTACACTCGCCTAACAAACTTATAAAACCTTTAAATCGTCTAATTCATAAGGGTTATAATTACGGTATTGTCGTNAAGTCAGTAGGTAGATCTTTGATAGTACTACATAGTTCACTAGGTAGTTTGACTCTTTGACCTATATTTCATGCTTGAGTGACTCTGGTTCAGTTTTATGTTTAAGTCCATTTCTCAACAACTATACTTTATAGGACAAGGATATTTCATCAAATTATTTGCCTTGATGAGTACTACCCAAATCATTGACAATTAGGTGGCTTTGACCTATATTTTAGGCTTCAGTGACTTTGATTAAATTTTGCATTAAAGTCCATTTCTCAACAACTATACATTATAGGACAAGGATATTTCATCAAATTAATTGCCTTGATGAGTACAACCCAAATCATTGACAATTAGGTGGCTTTGACTTATATTTTACACTTCAGTGACTTTGGTTAAGTTTTGCGTTAAAGTCCATTTCTCAACAACTATACATTATAGGACAAAGATATTTTATCAAATTAATTGCCTTGATGAGTACAACCCAAATCATTGAAAATTAGGTGGCTCTGACCTATATTTTACGCCTCAGTGGATTTGGTTAAGTTTTGTGTTAAAGTCCATTTCTCAACAACTATACATTATAGGACAATGATATTTCATCAAATTAATTGCCTTAATGAGTACTACCCAAATCATGGCCAATAAGGTGGCTTTGACCTACATTTTAGGCTTCAGTGACTTTGGTTAAGTTTTGCGTTGAAGTTAATTTCTCAACAACTACACATTTTAGGACAATGATTTTTCATTAAAGTAATTGCCTTGACGAGTACTGCCCAAATCATTGACAATAAGGTGGCTTTGACCTACATTTTACGCTTCAGTGATTTTGGTTAAGGTTTGCTGTTTAAGTCCATTTTTCAACAACTGCATATTATATTACAATGATATTTCATCAAAGTAATTGCCTTGTAAATACTGCCCAAATTAATGACAATTAAGTGGCTTTGACTTACATTTTAATAGGAGGTTATCCTTTATGATAAATCTTTTGGAGGGGCATCCGTGTCTTACAGACACATTCTCTAGTTTTGAAGAGTTATGAACCTTCATAATTCTTTGAAGTAATTAAGCATAATTCTGATACTGGTGTACTATTGCTTAAAAATATTCAGCATACAATTCTCCAACACTAATAGCCCATTTCATACATTTTGCTTTGTACAATTTCTCCAACACTAATAGCCCACTTCATACAGTTTGCTTTGTTTTTGATTTCCTGTCTTCAATTCACTTTCTTACTTCTTCCAAATAGGGCTGACAAAATGTGTAATTGCCCCCCTTGCTTGCAACAGGTTTAACATCTGAATTGAAATCAAATTCAGCTTGCTTAACATCAGAACGAGAATCAAACACATCTATTATAAAATACAAATAGGGTAATAAAATAGGCTCCACAGCTTTCTGTGAGCCAGGGACAAATATATGTGAAGCCCAAAGCCCTGTGAGACGAGCCTGGAGCCTTACTGTTTGAGGCCAGAGCCCTTGTGTTGGAGCCAGGAGCCCATGTTAAAAAAAGGTTGCAGCCCGGAGCCCATATCACTTTCAAATCAAATCTGAGATCAAGATTTTCCATCTCATTCATAACTTTTTACCCTTTTACGGCAGTCTCACAATGTTGTAAGAGAGTAATGTCATCTGACAACAAGAAATAATCAGAGACAATTAAGGAGGTTTGCTCCTCATGTTTTGGTATTTCTGTCAGATTTTCGATATCCTCGGGTTTTATCCATTTAAAAGCATTATGATTTTTTGCCCATTCCCTCCTTACTTTTCCCATAGTTTCATTTTATACATCTTTATGAGCATTCTGTTAAAATTTCATTAGAATTCTATTTATTCTGTCACATTCATTCATGGTCAAATCTTGTTAATGTTAATCCTATGAATAATCAGAGGAGTTCAGTTTCCTGCCAAATTTTCAATCACTTAAATCTCAAGAACAAAATCATCAACTTATCACTTTTTAGTTCGCCTCAACGAAGTTGAGGAGGACTATTTGAGTATCGGGCGTCCTCGCCCGTGTCCGCATTTAGGTATATAGCTTGGTAACTATGAAGGATAGGGTCATCAAACTTTGTGTACAGATGCATCTTACAACCTCCAAGAAAATTAGGTCTCTTTGACCTATATATTCCACTTGACTGGCTTTCATTTAATTTTAGGTCTGAGTTGATATCTCAGTAACTGTACATGGTAGGATCATCTAACCTTGCATGTGCATGCATCTTTGATGGTAGGTCAGCATCCAGGCAAAATTAGGTCAGTTTGACCTATATTTTCCACATGATTGACTAACATTCAAGTTTACGTCCGAGTTCAGATCTAAGTAAGTGTACATGGTAGGATCATCTAACCTTGCATGTGCATGCATCTTCGGCGGTAGGTCAGCATCCAGGCAAAATTAGGTCAGTTTGACCTATATTTTCCACATGATTGACTTACATTCAAGTTTACATGCGAGTTTAGATCTAAGTAACTGTACATGGTACAATCATCTCACCTTGCATGTGCATGCATCTTTGATGGTAGGTCAGCATTCAGGCAAAATTAGGTCACTTTGACCTATATTTTCCGCATGATTGACTTACATTCAAGTTTACGTCCCAGTTCAGATCTAAGTAACTGTACATGGTACAATCATCTAACCTAACATGTGCATGCATCTTTGGGGGTAAGTCAGCAGCCAGGCAAAATTAGGTCACTTTGACCTATATTTTCCGCATGATTGACTTACATTCAAGTTTATGTCCGAATTCAGGTCTCGGTTACTGTACATGGTAGGATCATTTAGCCTTTGTATACATGCATTAGGGATGGTAAATGAGCACCCTGGCCAAATTTGGTTTCTGTGTCCATGTGTCATAATGCGGCGAACTTTGTAATCGTTGATTACCTTTGTTTTTTATTTAAATTTCTTCTTTTTCAATTTTCTAACAAAAAAATCATGTTTATTTGAAATCCTATTTATTTTCAAATGGAGTAGCGACCCCCCTTACTATCCTCTGCAGCAAATTAAATCTTGTCATGTTTTCACATAACTATTACATTTAAATACTTTCCATGTTTATTCAGAAGTGCAAATAAACCCATCTTCATTTCTCTCCAATTTGGATATCCTGCACTTTCAACACGGTAACTTCCCCAATTATGATAACTTTTGAAAGTATTTCCATTTATTAATTAAAGTACGCACAACGAAATTTGCCGCAGCTTAAATCGCTGTAGCTATTTTGTTTTAAATAAGACCCTTATAATACATATATGTATCATTTTCTAATTTTTTGCCGCTACTCTTGGTATNCTGGGTTAGAGGATACCTTCGGGGACTAACAGTCCACCAGCAGTGGCATCAAATTACAATTACACAATGAAAAATGCAAAGATATTTCATAATAACAAACTTATCATCAAAACAAAAAATAAAAACAAAAAATAAGAGCAAAAACAAAATTAAATACAAATTAAAGCAAAACAAGAAGGACAAAAATTACAAAAAGATAACCAATAAAAAAATCAAAGGACTCAAGCAATTTTATAAAATTCATGACACAACATAGATATGATATGGTACTTTTTTTACCAGGACTTAATTTTCTAGCATATTTTTTGTCCAACACTTAACCCAAGCTCTAATTAGTATTTGTTGTTTTAGTAATATTACTTTTTCCCACTTATCCAACTTTCAGTTTTTACCTGTAATGTATATTTTATTAAAAAGTTGGATAAATGGGAATGAACCACTCCCGACTCACGTGTTTTGGTTAATCGATAGACCCCAGGGCATTATAACAATAAATACAGGTGTTGAATTAACCAGGTGTACTCCCTCTGTTTTCGACTGAAATTTTCTGTTAAAATAACATAGAAGGGTAATGGAAAACTTTTTAACTCTTTGTTGTAAAATTATGGCAATGCATGGCATGCAGCGGCAAAAAATTAGCTTTCCATTGGTGTATACCATGTCATCCTTTAACATCTACTTTCTAAGATATTTGGAGAAAAGTCGCGGCAAATTTCGTTGTGGCTACTTTAATAAGTTATGGATCCTCATGTCTGATGTTTTCGAGATTATCAGGTTAGACACTTGAAAAAAAGTCCATGGGAACCTTCCATCTGGTCAACACTACTAGGAAAACACAAATTTCTGAAATTTGCATTTTTCCCCAAAAAAATTTATCCGCCTTAAAAACAAATCAAATTTCCCAAATTTCTGTTGGGAAAAAAAATTCCCAAATTTCTGTTGGGAACTGATGCAAAGAAGACTTTTCTTCCACAATTTTCATGTTTAGATGATTCAAACAGCACTGTTAGGTCTAAATGCTTAATCTGAGCACTATACCCTTCCAAATTTTGAAAATGACCAAAACAAAAGTGGAAATTCTTATATCATTGTACAAAATATTTACCCTGATGTGAATACCTATTTCTTTGCCACTTTTCAACAATTTTTAGTAAATTGAAGTCTGTGGACAGTCAAAAGATTGAACAACTTGATTAAAAAGTCAAAATTATTATTTTTTTTTTGCAAAAAAGGTGATTTTTTTATTCTTAAAAGTGAGAAATTTTGAAAAGTTGACTGTACCAATATTAGGTATAAGTTTTGACAGATTTTTTTGTTTATTAAAATATATGTTCAAAAATAAAAATCTGCCAGATAGTGGAAATACATAAGAACATAGTGTGTGTGTGTGTTTTTGTTGTTGGTTTTTTATTGCTGGCCGGGACTAATGTCGGGAAAGCTATTGTCGTACTCCGGGCGTCGGCGTCAGCAAAACTTGCACCTGGCTTTTAGAATGGAGACCTGAAGAGCTAGGATGTTGATATTTGATATGTGACATCCTTGTGATGAGAGCGCTTTCTAATGGTACCATCATTTCGACCTTGACCTTAGGGTAATTAAAAAAAAAAACTTTAACCTTGCTTTTAGTGGTAGGGTGTTCATATTTGGTATGTATCTTGGTATGTAACTTCCTTATGATGAGAGCATTCTAATGATACCATATTTGTAGAGTTTGACCTTGCCCTTAGGGCATTTAAAAAAAACTTCAACCTTGCTTCTAGAATTAAGTTGTTTAAGAAATAAAACATGGCCGCCATACTATATTGTCATTATAACATGGGCTTGAGTTGTTTTTGCAAATATTTTATCCCGAGCGTTAGCGAGGGGTAAAATATGCAAAAACAACGAAAGCCCATGTTATAATGACAATATAGTATTTGGCGGGTATGATTTATTTCGATTCTGATATGGAAATTTCACCCATTTTATACCCGAAGCGAGCAGCGACTATCTAATGGTTCCGTAACATTTTGATTTTGATAAACAAATACACGGACAAAAAACTTTCCACAAATACAACAAAAACTTACTTTTGTTTGATGAAATTGCTTATTTAACTGTAGAAAATGCCTCAAGTCCTCTTAATCTCCATTCAAACTTTCAAACCGACGCTGCTTACGAACCGGACATTACGATTTTATTTGTGACGTCACAAGTAGGAAAATTAAAGTTTGTCCCGAACATTGCCTTTTCAAGTAAAAAAATTCCATAATGAATTTCGGAAACAAATTTAATTAAAAAAGTTGTTAGTGGATGGTAGATGATTTTGACAGTTAAAATGAAAAATAGATTCAAAATATGCAACAGAAACTATGCATCTTTTGCGCATGTGCTAAGAGTGTTATATTGGTATTATAACATGACTCTATTTACAAAGCTAATACAGGAAGCCATATTAGAATTAGTAATAGAATGTTCATATTTGGTATGTAACTTCGCTTTCTTGTGGTACTGTATTTGTAGATATTTTGACATTGACCTTGCCTGAGGGCCATTTAAAAAAAATAATAAAAAATAACCTTGCTTCTAGAATTAATTTGCTTAGTGATAGGGTGTTCATATTTGGTATCTCATGTGTTATGATTCAAAACAAACCTTTAAAATAAAACAGTGAAAAGGTAATATTGTTGATATTTCTTATGCAGCAGAATTCCAATGGCTCAGAACTGCAATAACTTGAACGCCTGTCCCAAGTCAGGAATATGTTGGTGATTGACTTGTCCGTGTCTTCTTTCTTGATATTTGGGTTATTGGATGTGGTTTGTTTCCATTGATTTATCCACTTTTTTTACCCTTTCGGGGCCATTTAGGGCTTGCTATATGGTGTGAGGTTCCTCACTGTGTTGAAGACCGTATGGTGACCCCTAGATGTTTTGTTTTGGGTCGTTTTAACCTGGATATGGGATTTACCCCATTTCCTTTCTTTTTCATATCATGGATGTCTCAAACCCTTTTTGTGGTCCCAATGTCCAATTTTAAGTAAATGTAGACGTAGATATCTTGAACAACCATTTAGCTCGAACTGTTCAGTCACTTGCATGTTCAAGCCAATGAAGTTTGATTGTATTTTATATTGTTGGTGTGTTTTATGATTCTTTTTCAACATATAATAGGTCAAAAACTGTCAAGAATAATTGTACATAATTTCACACTGGATATAAACTCTCATTGAGTAATTTCAACTATAAATGAAAAACAGCCAATCAAAGATTGCAATCCTCCCGCTCCCCCTTTTTGGACCCCCTCCCTTTGTTAAAAAAAAGGCAAGTGTTTTTGAAACTAAATTAATCATTGTAGCTGTAAAACACCAAAAAGATATGGTTGCTAGGTAGAATTCCAAAAAATAATGGGTCTTTGAGAGTTTCAGGAACTTTACTAAGATTAGAATCAAAGATTTTTGCAACCTGGCTGTTGAAAATCATCATTTTTACTGTAAGGAATTGAAAGAGAAGTGGTTGCTAAGTAGAATTCCCAAAAATAATGAGTCTTTGAGAGTTTCAGGAAATTTACCAAACTTAGAATCAAAGATTTTTGCAATCTGACTATGGAAAATGATCACTAATACTATAGGGCATAAAAAAGATATGGTTGCTAGATAAAATTCCAAAACGAAATCGGTCTTTGAGAGTTTCAGAAAAGTTACCAAAATTAGAATTAGTCTTTTGCACTCTGATTATTGAAAATAACCTTCACTACTGTAAGGAATTGAAAAAGATATGGTATCTAGGTAGAATTCCAAAAAACAGTAGGTCTTTGAGAGTTTCAGGAAATTTGCCAAAATAAAAATCAAAGATTTTTGCAATCTGACTATTGAAAATCATCATTGAAACTATAAGGCATCAAAAAAGACATGGTTGCTAGGTTAAAAATTCCAAAAAGTAATTGGTCTTTGAGGGTTTTAGGAAATTTAACAAAATTAGAATCAAAGATTCTTGCAACCTGACAGTTGAAATCCATCCTTATAACTCTAAATAATTAAAAAAGATATGGTTGCTAGGTAGAATTCCAAAAAATAATGGGTCTTTGAGAGTTTCAGGAACTTTACCAAAATTAGAATAAAAGTTTTTTGCAATCCGACCATTGAAAATGATCATTAAAACTATAAAGCATATAAAAGATATGGTTGCTAGGTAAAATTCCCAAAAATAATTGGTCTTCGAGAGTTTCAGGAAATTTACCAAAATTAGAATCATGTTTTTGAAATCCTGTGTTCATACTAAAGTACGCACAACGAAATTTGCCGCAGCTTAAATCGCTGAAGCTATTTTGTTTTAAATAAGACCCTTATAATACATATATGTATCATTTTCTAATTTTTTGCCGCTACTCTTGGTATATTTACCGAAATAATCAAAGTTCAAATAAAAATATTTTCCGTAGACCTTCATGTTAATTTCACTCAAATTCTTAAGAAATATGTGATGAACGATTTACGCAAACCAACAAACCAATGAAAAAGACACCAAATGGATTGCCGATAGATAACTTATTTGCATATAGGGTGCTTGTTTGTTGTTTATTCGGGTGGCCAATGAACAAACAGAATTTTGATTTGTTTACTAATTTACATAAAAATGTTTGGGTAAATCTGAGAACAAAATTTGCAGAACCAATATCCAGTTACCATTTACTTTTATTAAAATAAATTTATTTACAGGTTAAAAGTTTTTGTTGACACTTTGTAAAGTAATTACATAATTAATTTTTTGTTTCGCAATCGAGATTAACTCCCGACCCACGTGTTTTGGTTAATAGATAGACCCCAGGGCATTATAACAATAAATACAGGTGTTGAATTAACCAGGTGTACTCCCTCTGTTTTCGACTCAAATTTTCTGTTAAAATAACATAGAAGGGTAAGGCCACATCAAATTAATTAATAGATTCTCATCCCCACCCGCCCCATTTTTTCTGAGCTCAATATTTTTTTTATTTTCAATTATTCAAATTTTTTTTTTTAAATTCTATCAATTTTAGTGAAAATCAGTAAAAATTTAAAATAAAACCCTCCCACCCACCCCAAATTTTTTGTTACAGGTGGATGAGAATCTACAAATTAACTCGATAGGGCCTAACGGAAAACTTTTTAACTCTTTGTTGTAAAATTATGGTAATGCATAGCATGAAGCGGCAAAAAATTAGTTTTCCATTGGTGTATACCATGTCATCCTTTAACATCTACTTCCTAAGATATTTGGAGAAAAGTCGCGGCAAATTTCGTTGTGGCTACTTTAGCTCATGACATTAAAAAGTTGCTTAATTATAAAACTTCATGTTGGAATTTCAAAAATTATTAGTCTTTGACATTTTCAGGAAATTTACCAAATTTGGCACTGGGGGTCTAAATTCCAATTTTAAGCTTAGAACGTATTCAAATAGCAATTCCAATAATTCCTCATGAAAATATAAACCACAAAATCGAAATTATACATAGAGGCCCAGTCATTCTGATGAGTACTAATTGGTTAACATTTTTTGGCCCATTAAGGGCATGCCCCCAGGGGTCATACCAAAAGTCCGCTATCATCAGTAAATGAGATGCATATAGTTGAACTTGCATACAAAGTTTCAGCTTCCAAACATGAATACTTCAGAAGATTTCACTTATTACTGGATATCTCGAAATACATTTTTACTCATTTTGCTGCCCTGAGGGCAAATTTCAAAATTCCAAAACC
Organism: Modiolus philippinarum; assembly: GCA_002080025.1. NCBI lineage: Eukaryota > Metazoa > Mollusca > Bivalvia > Mytilida > Modiolidae > Modiolus > Modiolus philippinarum. Next base: position 53,207 of record MJUU01018826.1, read on the forward strand.
TTCAGCACAGACAACTTTTATAGTGTTACTTATACCCTTATTACATGGTTTCTGCGATTTAAGGTATAAGAGGAGTTCCAGCGGAATCAATTTTTTCGTTTTTTGGACCCCCTAGAGGCCATGCCCTGAGGGGTCATACCAAAGTTCAGACACCCCCTGTGAAGTTGCTACATTATATGCGAGTCGATTCCAGAGTTTCAACTTTCTATCCCAAGTGGCCTTGGAAATTTCTTCAATTATTGGATATCGCGAAAATTCGTTTTCGCCCATAATTTGCCCCTCGGGCGTTTGACCTAAATTCCGAATCCACAGTGCGCTACTTCTGATCATACTCTAGTATGATGCCGAGTTTCAAATTTTCATCTCTTATAGTTCCAGAGCTATCGGGGAGCATCACAAACGCACGTACGTACATACAGACAGACTGCATTACATAATCCCCCCGCTTTCGCTAAGCGGGGGATAAAAACTTACCATTAGTTCTTTTATTACATTTTTAAATTACAGAACTAAAGTAGAACACAGGGACTTGCTCAAGGTCTACTTGTTTACTATCAAATATGAATCTTGGAGATTCATATTTGATAGTAAATAAATGTTTTTTTTAGGCTGGGAGCAAGTTTCTGTTAGTAGATATTCAATTATATACAATCCTTATTTATGAAACCTATAAATAATAACAGTGAACAAGTGTGGATCTTATTGCAAGGCAATACCAAGTCCCCTACTGGTAGAACAAGGCTTTTTTTCACTAGCAAAAATGGTAAAATATGTTTTCTAAGTCCAAGGTCCATAAAAAATCAGTGGACCTGAACCAAACTTAAACTTGATCAGTAATTCATTACTGTAGACTCACATACAAGATATCAGATCAATACCTATAAAAGCTTTGAAAAAAGTGCAGAAAACTAACATGTTACTAAAATTTTCTAAGTCCATGGCCCATAACTCTGTCAAAAATCAGTTGACATGAACCAAAATTAAACTTGGTATGTAACTAATTAAGGTAGACTCACATATAAAATATCAGATCAATACCTGCAACGGTTTAGAAAACAAGTGTGGACCCAAATTGATGTCTCGCCCGTCCCTACTTGGTCGCAAAATTGATGTGAGAACTCAAACTGCCTATATCAGAAAACTTAACTTGACTGTGAAATTAGATTAACTGACAAAAGCAATATAGCAGACTGTCATGTATCACCCAAAACCAAAATGCCAAATATCAGTGACCTACCACTGATAGATACTGAAAAACCAAACACATTCACTAGACCGTAAAAATGAGGCCAAGGGCTGAAACAAAAAGCAGGCTGTCATCTTCCATCTAAGACAAACCAACATACCAAATATAATTGACCTTACATTAATAGATACTAGGAAACTTAACAAGATCACTGGCCCATGAAATTAAGGTCACAGACAAAAGCCATAAAGCAGACTGTCATGTACTACCCAAGACCAACCTATATACCAAATATCATTGACCTACCACTTACAGTTACTGAGAAAATGACCTTATCACAAAAACTTACCTTGAAATTGAGTTCAAGGACAAAAGCCATATGGCAGACTCTCACGAACTACCTAAGACCAACCTACATACCATTTATCATTGACCTACTGAGAAAGTAAACTAAGCACAAAAACTTAATATGTTCACTGGACCGTGAAATTAAGGTCACAGACAAAATCCATATAGCAGACTGTCATGTACTACTCAAGACCAACCTATACAAAATATCATTGACCTATCACTTATAGTTACTGTGAGTGACTTAATCACAAAAACTTAACTTGAAAGTTTACGCCGGCGCCCTGCCGCCGGCATACTTTGTATGCATATGTCTCGCTTTCTGCGCCTTTCGTCGCGGGCGAGACAAAAAGTGCGGAAAACTGACATTTTGCAACAATTTTCTAAGTCCACTTGACATTTATCCCATTTCCTTTCTTTTTCATATTATTTACATTTTACATATATTTCTTGAATCTACAATATGACATTTAAATAATTTGAAAAAAATTAAATACATTAAACATAGTTGAAACACAGTAGTTACAGCACATACAGTGCAATCAGTTCAAAATAATTTGTGTAAAAATAATCAGTGTCTCGCCTGCTCACTCCACTGTCATTCTAATTAAGATGTGGTTGCTAAGTTCCAAGAAATAACTGGTATTTGACAGTTTCAGGAAACTGGAATACTAAATATATAAAATATAACCATTTTTTATTAAAATTCATCAAAACACATGGTTGTGACAAGAGTTGTCAGAAGACAACATAGCTCGCTGGGGATTAGGGTGACTTCAATGCACCATAAATTTGGAAGTACCAGAAAGTACTCATCACTAGAAAGAAACATACCAAATATGAACACCCTACCACTAAACAACTTAATTTTAGAAGCAAGGTTTAAGTTTTTAAAAAAATACCCTAAGGGCAAGGTCAAAGTCAAAATGTCTACAAATATGGTACCATCAGAAAGCTTACATCACAACAAAGTCACATACCAAATATGAACACCCTACCACTAACAGCCTACCTCCTAGAGGAAAGGTTAACGTTTTTCAAAAATAACCCACAGGGTAAGGTCGAAGTCAAAATGTCTACAAGTATGGTACCAGAAGAAAGCTCTCATCATAAGAAAGTTACATACCAAATATGAACACCCTGCCACTAAAAGCCTACCTTCTAGAGGCAAGGTTAAAGTTTTTTTTAAAATTTGCCCTCAGGGCAAGGTCAAGGTCAAAATGTCTATAAGTATGGTACCAGAAGAAAGCTCTCGTCACAAGGAAGTCACATACCAAACATCAACATCCTAGCTCTTCAGGTCTCAATTCCACATGCCAGGTTAAAGTTTTTTAAAAATTTCAAAATGTCTACAAATATGTTAGCACTAGAAAGCTCTCGTTATAAGGAAGTTACATACCAAATATGAACACCCTACCACTAAAAGCCTACCTTCTAGAGGCAAGGTTAAAGTTTTATTTTAAAAATGTCCTAAGGGCATGGTCAAGGTCAAAATGTCTACAAGTATGGTACCAGGAGAAAGCTCCAATCACAAGGAAGTCACATACCACATATCAACATCCTAGCTCTACAGGTCTCCATTCCACAAGCCAGGCCAAGCGTAGTTTTGCTGACACCGACGATGCCGACGCCAGGGGTATGACAATAGCTCTCCGGACATTCGTCCCAGCGAGCTAAAAAAGAACTCCCAAAATTGCTTGTCCTTGAGAGTTTCAGGAAATTTACCAAAATTGACACCATATTTTTCAATTCTTAGTTTTCAGAAGTAAAAAATACTCGCCTAACAAACTTATAAAACCTTTAAATCGTCCAATTCACAAGGGTTATAATTACGGTATTGTCGTCAAGTCATTAGGGACCGACCATTTAACTTGAAAGGGGGGGGGGGGGGGG
>MJUU01018826.1:56643-80188 GCA_002080025.1 Modiolus philippinarum
GCTATGGTTTTTTTCTAAAAAAAATATTTTGGATCTGATTTTATGTGAAAAAAATATTTTGGCTGTCAAAATGATGAAAAAAAATTTTCTGAATGAGGCTTTCTGCCCAAAAAAAAATGTTAATTTTGGAAAAAAATATTTTGTTGATACGCGTGCAAAAAATAAATAATTTGTTTCGCGCGAAGCGCGAAAAAAATTTTCTGTCCAGAAAAAAAACCATAACCCCCCCTTCAGGTTAAATGGTCGGTCCCTTACATATGGCCTTCTTTGGTATTAACATTGATTTTTTGATAGGGTCTTTGCAATTTAACTAAACACATTCTAAATTTCTAAAATCTGTATTGCATGGACACGGGTTATGTATTAGGGTATATACATGAAATCGTTATTCTAAACTCCTCACAGGAAGGGATCTTGGTGGAAGCTGTATACTGAGGGTACATAACTTACTTTGTCAGTTGGTGATGGGTCTGGAGCTGGCATGGTAGTTAACTGTGAGTAGTCTCTTGTGATTTCATGTTTTTGTCCATATATTTAGTTCTTTCAGTTTCATTTTTCACAACTGACTCAGTCCTGTTGCCAACTGAATTTTACTGTTGTTACGATTGTTTTTTTATTTATCACATTGGCTGTAGGGGGAAGGTTTGGATCCAATAAAACTAGATTAACCCCGCCGCTATGAGGTGCCGTTTTACTATTTATTCCTTATTTTTTTATATCAAAAAATATTTTCTGATATCAAAAAATCCTAATTTTGATATCAAAAAATCGATTTTCTGATATCAAAAAATGATTTTCTGATATCAAAAAATCGACTTTCTGATATCAGAAAATCACTTCTATTTTTTGATATCAGAAATTCGATTTTTTGATATCAAAAAATCATTTTTTTATATCAAAAAATCATTTTTTGATATCAAAAAATTGAATTTTTGATATCAAAAAATCAAAACTATTTTCTGATATCAGAATTTCATTTTTTGATATCAGAAATTCCATGTTTTGATATCAGAAATTCAAATTTTTTGATATCAGAAAATATTTTTTGATATCAGAAAATCAATTTTTTAATATCAGAAAATCAATTTTTTGATATCAGAAAACATTTTTCGATATCAAAAAATCTGAATTATTGATATAAAAAAAATGCATTTTCTGATATCAAAAAATGAATTTCTGATATCAGAAAAAAGTTTTGATTTTTTGATATCACAAATTCGATTTTCTGATATCAAAAAATATTTTCTGATATCAGGAAATAATTTTTTGATATCAAAAAATCGAATTCTTGATATCAAAAAATCAAAACTATTTTCTGATATCAGAAATTCATTTTCTGATATCAGAAATTCGACTTTTTGATATCACAAATTCGATTTTTTTGATATCACAAATTCGATTTTTTTGATATCAGAAAATATTTTTTGATATCAGTAAATAATTTTTGATATCAAAAAATATTTTTTGATATCAAAAAATCGAATTTCTGATATCAAAAATTATTTTCTGATATCAAAAAATCATATTTTTTGATATCAGAAAATCAATTTTTTGATATCAAAAAATATTTTTTGATAGTAAGAAATCTGAATTTCTGATATAAAAAAATGCATTTTCTGATATCAAAAAATGCATTTTCTGATATCAAAAAAAGCATTTTCTGATATCAAAAAGTGCATTTTCTGATATCAAAAAATCGAATTTCTGATATCAGAAATTCGATTTTTTGATATCAGAAAATAGACTTTTTGATATCAGAAAATGAATTATTTGATATCAGAAAATCAATTTTTTAATATAAAAAAATCGAATTTTTTGATATTAGAAAATATTTTTTGATATCAGAAAATAATTTTTGATATCAAAAATAATTTTTGATATCAGAAAATCAATTTTTTGATATCAGAAAATGAGGAATAAATAGCAAAACGGCGCCTCATACGCCGCAGCAGGTTTGCGCTTGTCCTAAGTCAGGAATTTATTAAGCCTTTGTGTGTCTTGTCCTTTTTCTAGTTAGTTTACTTTATGTCTATAGGAGTCTAGGATGATGTTTATTTCGCTGGACTTGATTGCTCTTTGTTCAGGGGCTGACTCCGACCTGCCCTTGGGTGTGGGGTTTTCTCACCGTTCATTGAAGATCTTATGGTGGCTTTGGGTTGTTATTGCTCCCCTTTGGGTCGTTGTCTCTTTGGCACATTCCCCGTTTCCCTTCTTTTTTCTATCTTGTATGAAGAAATGGCTAAAATATTTAATTGTATGCAAAAATTTCAATATAGGGCTACAGAGAGTGCAGCATGATTGGACCGCAGCATGTCGAACACTGAAAAGTGATTATGGACACAGTAAAGAGCTTAACACAGTAACTAAATGGACACAATAAGGAGCTTGACACAGTAATTAGCTGGTCACACATAAGGAACATATAAATCAGCCCTTTTCATGCTTTTGATGACTGAAAGCTTGGAAACTGTAAGAGTAAAGCATAATCTGTTGACATACTACTGACAGCTTACATCAGAATGAATCAAAAAGAAAACAAATCCCTTTGAAATCAAGATAACAATTTTACAAATTTTCAAGAATTGCAATTTCGGCACGTTTGACCCCTTATACTTCAGAAACAGCAAGAGATAAGCCAAATCTGTTGATATGCTACCAAAAGCTTACAACAAGAGGAATTTAAAGAAAAAAATCCCATTGAAATATGTTAAAAAATAAAGATTTAACATATTTTGAAATATTGCAATTTTGGCCCCTTTAACAACCTTAAAGCTCAGAAACCATAAAAGCTGCATAAAATCTGTTGCTATATCACTGAAAGCTTATAACAAGAGGAAACTTAAGAAAACTAGAGGCTCAGACACTGAGCCTGTATCGCTCACCTGACAATATGCTGAACAGCAGGATTTTTCGATGTTCTGTATGGTGGCCACGTTTTTTATGTGAATTTCCCATAGGACCAAAATAAACTTTGTTCTGTGCTGGCAGCCATGTTTTTCATTGGATCAGAACAAAATGAGCAATCTTTATTCAGGACCTTCAGTTCATCATTCCTGTAAAGTTTGGTTGAATTTGCTTCAGCGGTTTCAGAGGAGAAGAAGAAAATGTAAATTTTCCCATAGGGTCCAATGTTAAACCTTAGTTCCGCGCTGGGAGCCATGTTTTTTATTGGATGGAAACGAAATGAGCAATCTTTGTAAAGGACCTTCTATACATCATTCCTGTAAAGTTTGGTTGAATTTGCTTCTGTAGTTTCAGAGGAGAAGATGAAAATGTGAATTTCCCACAGGGCCAATGTTAAACTATCTTCCGTGCTGGCGGCCATGTTTTTTATCGGATCGGAACGAAATGAGCAATCATTGTTAAGGACCTTGAGTATATCATTCCTGTAAAGTTTGGTTGAATTTGCTTCAGTGGTTTCAGAGATGTGATTTTTCCCATAGGGTCCAATGTTAAACCTAAGTTCCGCGCTGGCGGCCATGTTTTTTGTCGGATCGGTACAAAATGAGCAATCATTGTAAAGGACCTTTAGTACATCATTCCTGTAAAGTTTGGTTGAATTTGCTTCAGTAGTTTCAGAGGAGAAGATGAAAATGTGAAAAGTTTAACGGACGGACGACGGATGGCAATAGCTCACACTGACCCTTTGGGTCAGGTGAGCTAAAAATCCAATCGAAATCTGATGAAAAATAAAAATTTTAGGTAATCTGCACATTTGCAATTTTGGCCCTGTTTGGCCCTTTATAGCTCACAACAGAAACAAGTTATCAAAAATCTAATAGTATTATGATATGTTAATTTTTCATAAGAAATCCACTGAAAAAACTGCATCAAAATCGGACTAGCAATTCCCCTTTTTGGCCCCATTTATCTCATGCACGGTACATGCAACATGAAATACGTTGACATTCGACTGATTGGAAATTTCCTCAGGAGCACACTGAAAGAAACCCCATCAAAATCTGATCATTAATAAAAATTCTACAGCCAAATATGTGAAAACACCCAATTTTGCCCTCTTTGGCCCTTTTTTAAAAACGGGAGAGGCCACACAAATCCAAATCTTACCTGTGCCTTTCTTTTGTGTTTCGGAACATTGCATTAAAATTTCATAAGAATTGATTAACTGGAACTTAACTAATTGACCATAAACAAATGTGTCTACAGACAATGACGCCGAAGACAAGGACATGCAGCGCCATACAATTAAATGACCTCATATTTTTTGCAGTTGTATAAAAAATTGTTAGTCTTAGACATTTTCAGGAAATATACCAAAATTGGAACCGGAATGATTCAAAAAGCTTATTGTGCATCTATGGATTACATCAAAATTAAAGTCCTTATACACAATTTTGTTTAAACATTGTTGATATATTGGCCTAAAAAGAAAATTCAGCCAAATTCATTACAGCAGACATGTTGGTTACTTCTAAAGATGAAACCACTTACAAATAATCATCAGTCTATGGCATGTAGGTGCTGAGATACAGTACAGCCAGAGACTTACCATGATGAATCACTGTGATAGACGCATCACTCGGCTTAGTGAAATGTGAATATTTCATTTACTGTTTGATCTATCAACTTGCTTTCTTTTGCATTTAGAGTGATGCATTCTACCACTTCAAAAGAAATTATGTGGATAGATCAATCAGGAAAAAAGATATATTCATTTAAAAATTTAGAGCGATATGTCTATCACAGTGATTTATCATGGTATGATGCAAGCAAAAAATTTCATGGAAAAAAACAAAGTCCAACTAATGGAAAAATATGGAAAAATTGGAATTATCTTTTCATAAAATAAACTTAGGATACAATAATGAAGTTGTACTGAATATTGTGTAAAAATTTAATTGATATTGAATATAATTTGAGAAAGTTATTGAAGTTTGAAAAAAAGTTAAACATATGGGTTAACCAAATGTTAACGATGCTGACGACAGAATCTATGATCACCATGTCTCGCCTTAGCGACATATATCGCAGGCAAGACAAAAATGGACGCCGGACATCTTACATTTGGTGGTGTATATGGGTGTATGAAATATACAGACACATGCAAACGCCAATACTGACATCATTCGTGGGCATCAATTTTCGTGGTTTTCATAAATATCACTATTTCGTGGGTACTTAAATTCGTGGTTTCGAATTCTATGCATTAAAACTTAAAGGAAAAATACATTTCGTTGGGAATTTAATTTCGTGGTTTTAGCGAACCATGAATTCCACGAAAATTGGATCCCCACGAACAATTGTACTTTCACAGTATATCTTTTAAATGTAGGTCTAGAGAACAAGTATAAATCTGAAAAATTGAAATGTATAGTTAAATACTGACCAAGTTTAATAATAAAATATTCATGAAAGACTTCTGATATAAATCATCTTATTCTCTTATCCTCAATACTGTTCTCTATAAATTTCTTTGATTTTATCATCAATGTTTGTAAAATATCTCAAATAAATTACAAGTTTTTTGGCTTCAGTTATGTCCCCTTTTTTGAAAAGACTAGACAATGACTTAATATTATCATCTAGTCTTTTGTTGTTGACTAGTTCTATGGGTCGAAGATCCTCGATGGACTTAACTTCCGCAATTTCCTCATTAACTTCCATGATTTCTAGTAGAAATTCCTGATCCACACCTGTATTATCCTCCTCCAATGGTTGTCCCGCTCTTTCCAACATATATAAAGCTCGATTGAGAGGTTTGGTAAGAGTGTTGTATGCTTTGTTGACAAGAGAAGACTGTTCTTCAGATATCTCCCTTTCTCTCTGTAAAAAGAACTACATTGTACACATTTCGTATAGATCAGATTCACAATTCGTCTCAACACAAGTACTCAATTAATGAAATGAGGTTGGTGAAGAATGTCAATTTTACAACTTATTTCATAGATCTGTATTTTATCAGAAACAACACTTTCCAAGTTTTTCATACCATGTATTTTCCCATAAATTGCCATCAGTCAAAACAGCATCTATTGTATTTTCTGAATGTTTGGCACGGGCACATGATGATTTTCTGCGGCTACAAAAAAATTGTTTTGCATAACTTTTATGCAGTTTCATGTAACCTTACCCTGTACATGTATGTTAAACATGTTAAAAGTACCCTAAAAAGCTCTCCTCATGTCATAGGGAAGGCAAAGTAATGTTAACTATTGTTCACTAATTTGAACACTCTAGCAATTAAAGTCTTCATTCTTGAAATAAGGCTACCTTTTTACTGATGTTTGATGCTGGCATGAATATTTATAGCTACATTGTAGTACTACCATGACTACTAGTATACTGACATTTGTCATTTTGTCTAGGCCAGCTAAAAAATTTTGATCTGCTATACATGTATGGTCCATGTAGCCTGACAAATATGTGTCACGTCTGACTTACTGCTCAAAAAAAAGTTATGCAAAACAAATTCAATGATTTCTAAGTTGTTCTTATGTGTAAGTTGTGCAAGGAAAGTAAATGTAACTTCATAAAACACTACCATAAGGCCATAGTAAAAAAAATATCCTAAATTCTCATCCCCACCTGCCAATTTTTTCACTAGCCTCCAAAAATTTTATTTCAATTTTTTTTACCAATTAGGGTAAATTTCTTTTAAAAGCATTTTCACAAAATTTCAAATAAAATTCGCCCACCTGCCCTAAGTTTTGGGCAAAAATGGATCAGAATCTAGGTATTGTTTTATTAGACTAACTTTTTTGTCTACAAGGAAATACAGTACAGCCAGAGACTTATCATGATAAATCACTGTAATGAATACATTTATTTTCATGATTGATCTACACATGTACCAATTTTATTTCTTTTGCAAGTCCATTGGTAGACACAACCACTATGATCACTTAATTTAAATTCAAAAGAAAGCATGTCGATAGATCATACAGGGAATAAAATATTCTCATTTCACTTACATGACTTAATTAGCAGAGTGATACATACATCTATCACAGTGATTAATCATTGTAAGTCTCTGGTTGTATTTTCCAATGATAATTGATTTTCATCATGTTCATAATTCCTTTTATAAATTGCACTTTCTAACAGGTCTAATTATACATTGTTATATAAGTTTTTCTACATGAACTATTTCTGGAAAATAAAACTGGCATTGGAAAAATGCTACAGGTACATGTACCTGTAGCATACATATATAAATGACAATGGACTATTTTTCTTTGTTTTAATGCTGATACTATTCTAGAAAAAACTTAGTGAGCCCCATTATACAATGTTTAAACTGTAGCATGTGTAGAAAATACTCTGCATAAGCAATCAGGAGGGGGCAGACAGGGATAAGGGGGACAGGGAGAAAGGGGGCAGAAGAAAGGAGAAATGTGGAAGGAGAGACAGGAAAGAAAGGCAGGAGAAAGGAGAAAGACACCCCCTGTCCGCCTCCTCAATAAGATATTGACCAAACAGTCAGGGGAATTACTTAAAAAAGTGATTTTTTAATCAATTATTTAAGTAGCTTTTTGTCATATCTGAGTTTTTGTTGACAAAGTTAGGTTTTCATAAAATATTTTCTTAATTTAACAAATTTAAAAAATCATAATGACATATTTTAAAAGAAACAACCAAGACTATTGGAAAAACACAAAATATCTGAACAGATACTGCATCTTCTTTAAAATTTTCTTAATTTTATGTCAAAAATCACCTAAATAATGGTCAAGTTCCAATGTTAACCCATGAAATAGAATTTTCCAGACACCGTGGCTAATTTTCCTGATAACTTCAATGTACATGTATAAACTTTCTGTTTATGTAATAAAATTTAGGTGTTCGCGGTGAAAATTAAGGTGTTCGCGATTGCTGAAATCCCAGGGGTAAGATGGATAATTAGCACTTCATCAGGTGATTTTTTTGGTTGATGGTTACTTAAATAAGTGATTTTCATGCAAAATCTTACAAACACCAGTAAAACCAAAAAATCATATTTAATAAAGACAATTTTTGGTTTTATGGTTTATCTAGAAATATTCTTCAATTTTCCATAGATAGTTTTTAGAAATGTCAAGTCGTAATCTCAATCACTTTTCTAAGAAGTAACTTTCAGTTACTCATATAAGTGATTTAAACTGAAAATGAAGGAAGACAACTCTTATTATACTAAAATGATTGACTGCCAAAGCTCTTTTATTCTATAAGACTGGATAATCTCAAAGGGTACATGTATATACTCAGAGCATTGGTTTTCGAGGCATTAAGCGTCGATTATGACATCATAATTTCCACTGAATAACAATGTAATCCACGAAAACCCATGATCGGACGGTATAGAACATGATGAATGTGTGTAGTCGTCGAATAATTTGTAACTTGCTTCTTTAAAGAAGTGTTTGTTTTAAAATTCTTTATTTACCAAGTACCTGAGATTTTAAGGTGTATTTATCTGGATGCAATAACTTCTGTAATTCTTTATATTTGCTGGATAAATAGGAAATGTCAACATCAAAACTGTCTTCCAAACCAAATATTTCAAAATACGATACACATTGCACCGACTGTACTACACCACATTTACAGAAAAACATTTCGTCGACTGAATTTGTTGAATTTCCGCATTTCCAGCAATTTCTAGTATGTAAACTGTATGTCCGTATTGGGTTTTGGATACTATTTTGCAAGATAGGAGTAAAATGTTTAGCAGTCCTGTAAACTGTAGTTAAAGTATCACAGAAAGTAAACTCTCTTGTAGATTTAAATCTAGGCTTTGAATTGGTTGGAAGGTAGCTCGTTGAAAAGGTACAAGAAGCTCGAAAATCGCTACACACCATCTGGCGAAAAAATCTAGATATGTTCATGGGCGCAGACATCTTGGATCACGCGAGAAAAGTCATGTGACAAACCATTGTACTTATGTGGGAAATGCAATTTCAACAGTAAATCACGCGTGATTTTACAGAGAGACAGAACAACGCGTGCATGATTCGTTTGCAACAATTTTGTCATTTAAAGTAAGTAATGCTCCAAAGATCCACCCCTTTTTAGATTGATTTTACGTGGAAGCCTGAAATATGCAATGCAGTGGGGATGACATATTTCACGCTTCCAGACAATGAAGGGGGAGCCGAAGGGGGAATCCCGACTTTAGACCACAGGGATTTGCTCCCGGCCTAGAAAAAATTGTTTTCTATCAAATATGAATCTCAGAGGAAAAAACACAAAAGAAATCCTATGCCTGATACGGTATCAAGACAAATCGGTACCTGGACATTTCGGTACTCACCTAATTAGATATTTCGGTACTCGGTACTGGACAAATCGGTACTCGGTTCTGGACAAATCGGGACTTGAAAATCGGTACCTGGACAAATCGGCACTTAAAAGGAATAAAGTATATTTCATTTAAATTAGGATTTGTTTTTGTAAGATATTTGTTTTGTTTTGTTTTTCTTTAAAACAATTTAATTATCAATTAATTCATGTTAGTAGTTGTTGTTGTTGTTTTTTTTTTTCACACATTTGAAAATGGTAAGCACGTGTGTTAATCACCGTACAATGATAATGGTACATAATTACATTCAATTATTAAATTTGATTGTTTAAAAAAGAACCAATTTATAATTTATGATTAATAAATAAACATCTTTATTTTTTTAAAATATTGTTAATTAGATTATCAAATTTAATTGGCATATTTGATTTCTTTACTCATTAAATCCTAGTACAAAGCCCTGTTATCTCGAACATCTATTATTGTTTTCTTTTATTGGTTTTTCTTGTTCAGTTCTTTGGTATTTTATTGTGATTTTCGACAACTGTAGGTGTTTCCTGTTATCTAAAAACTACTTACCATGCATAATGTGTTTTTTCCAGTCATGAAAAACAACATTAAACTTCAATGATAATGAAAATTTTGTCAGTACCGAATTGTCCAACACAAGTCCCGAAATGTCCAGTACCGAGTACCGAAATGTCCGAGTCAGTACCGAAATGTCCAGGTCCCGAAATGTCCAGGTACCGATATGTCTAGGATTCCCTGATACCCCACTCGCTTCGTTTTCAATTTTCGCAATAACAAACCTTATAATAAGCCACTTCGTAGTATCGTCAACTTCCGTTTTATGGTGAAATCGGCCAGATGCATTATGGGAAGGATAGAAGCAAAACAGCAGATGAAGTGGACGAGAGGGCAGATGGATATATCGTAAATTGCGCAATTATGTAAAAGAAATCACTGGAGACATTTCCTTTACGGAACATGTCATTATCGGATCTAACATTTTATGGAGAAAATGTTGTTCCCACCTGAGTTATATACTTGAACAAGGACTTATAATGAGGAGGATATGCAACTCGTACACAATCCATTTTGCCTTCTAAAATCTGTGGCAGGATGTTTGATATGTATTAACTTTGATTTTAATAAAATGCTGTTTTTCTGAAATCTGAAACATTTTTACGTTGTTAGAGTAAATTTTGTTTCCTTCTAGCAAGTACTTTCTTCAATACACGTGATTGAAATTTATTATCAAGACATTTTCGTTGATTTTTTTGTCACTTTCGGTCTACATGGGTAAAAAATGCACCAAACTTTGCACTTAAAGGCTTAAAAATAAGTGCACAGAATTTCATAAAATTGATATTTTCGTAAAGTGTGACATCTACTGCACTGCCAGAACAATTTTTGTTACCATCATTAATATATTCATGTTGTTCTAATGCTTAAAAGATAGTGTCCCAAAATTGACAAAATCTCACATCCCACGATATATTTCCAATTTATCACGAGATGCTTATCCTTCTCATTATAAGTCCTTGACTTGAACTAGCATAAAAATTGTGTAAAAATGGCGACTTTTTGACCAGACCTTGATGACATAAAACACATTAAATTTGCTCATTTACCTTACGTAAAATTTATGACAGCTTGTTACATGTATATTACCTCAATGTGCTTATCGCTATATTCATATGATTATTTTTTGTATCATGGTGATTAAAACCTTGAAAAAAATCAAAGGGAAAGATGGGTGGCTACCGGTCCAACACTGCCATGTTATGCCTTATGGTCTTACTCCTTGAAGTGTGACAACCAGGAAGGAAAATCAGTTTTGAAATAATGCTAGATTTGCAAAATTAACAGAAGAAAAACAACATATGTCACATATGGCTGGTCAGATGGTGCGAGTTGGGCTCTGATATTATAAAAAGTTCAGATCCTCAACCCATTATTCTGTACACCCTAAAACTACTGTGACTCAGTGACAACCAAAAGTTTGGGATATTTTAGTGCTGGGCTACTGGTACACAGATTGGAGCTTATTTTAAATTTTAGGGGTCTAGCTTGGGGCACTTGTTCCCTGCTAATATCTACTCTTGGACAAGGAGAATAGACTGAAATGAGCCACCCATATATTTTTCAATTATTATATATATATCTGATATGTCAAAGATATATCTCAGTAATCTGTAATGTATAAATCATACAGGGTTTTGTTGCAAACAAAATTCAAACTATATTTGAAAAGTTAATTCTGACAAAAAAATTATTTTGATAATCTATCATTTATACCACTATATAAATTCAATTTTTTTTATGACTTTGTACATGTATACTTGCAGGTATTCCTACTGCTTTGTTTGATTACCCCCCCCCCTATTACAAATAGTGAATCATATACTCATGTCAACATATTCTTGTTTTTATGTAAATTGCAGAGTTGACAATAATTTCTGTTCATACTTGTCCCTTAATATGTCAGATAAAAATTTTAGGATTAAAGGATCTTGGGTTAAAACTCAAGATATGAAAAGTGTGCTTCTTTTTCTAATTGAATAAGTGACAAGTATGCTTAATTTACAGCCAAGTTTACTTCAGCTAAATAAGTCAATTAAAAAGGTGACAAGTAGACCTAAGTAACATAATTACATTAATTAGTGACAAGAAGACTTGTGATGAGGCACAAATTATGGAAATGGCAATCCATTCAATTCAAATTATTTTCAGTAATGTGCTCAAATCTGTTTTGTGGTATCATGTGCATGTACTCCATCACCTATCATACAATAATTAGATAAGGGGCAGATATAATTATGCAACCTTAGTCAATTTATCAAATACCTGAGAACAATTTAGATTTCATCAGTTTTGTGCCAGAATTGTCATTTATTTAGTATTGCTGTTTTGAAAAACTTAAATTTTGAAGGATTGTTTATTGTTGTCGATATCCTTTTTTGAAAAGGCAAATACAGTCTACAAATATCTTGGTTAATATTTTGTATCTGGGTAGAAGTGAGATCATGAAGTAAATTGTAACTCTTGAGAGATATTGGCAAATATGATATGCCTGCAGATGAAAAGTCTGTATTTCATAACACCTAAATATGGTAGGTACTCTTTGAATTTCATCTGTACATGGGTTTTGACTTTTGTTTAGGGATCTTACATATGTGGTTTCAAATTGTGGACCATATTTTGGCTCCAATAAATACTTTTTAATTTTTTTTGGTTGGGAGTAAATATTCTTGCTAATTTTTGGTTGAGGTATACTGAGATTTGTGTTGTGGAACTTATAGAATTTTTTTTGCACAATATTACAATTTGCTGTATATAAACCATTATACATGTTATAAGTGCCATTCCTTTAATTATTATATTTATTCACAAATGCACAATTATGCCCCTGAGGGCTGATGGCATAAACAAAATACAAATACACAATTTAATTATGCATTTATTGATTTGTATTCTATCATTTTCAGAAAAAAAATAACCAGAACATATTTAAAATATGCGTGGTATATGGAATTTTAAAGAAGTTTTAAATCTAAATTTTTAAGACTGACATATTTTGGACAGAATTGGCAACATCCAATAGTGGAGGATCCAGACTTTCTGCTAAGGTGGAGGCCAACCCAAAATTTTTCCATAAGGGGGCCCCGGAACCCAATTTTTTTTAAAAACCCTTGGGAATTTTAAATATTTTCCAACCTAAAGGGGTCCCGGGTGGATCATTTGAACTTGGTGGCTATTGTACAATCCTGTATACGGGTGAATTAAAAAAAAATGGCACCAAGAATTTTTTTTTGGCAATTTTTCAAACTCAAATAATCATTTTGATTTATATGTTCCCTTATTGTACATAGATTAAAGTTTTATAATTCAAAGCCACATTGATACAAATGAAGACATAAAAAAAGTTTCATATATTTTACTAGAAGGAAAGCAACAGAAAAACCTGAAATACCTTGTATTTTCAATTTCAAAGCACTGTACTTTTAGCAACTAAATAGAAAATATATATTCTTTTTATCCTAATTGTTACTAGTGTATCAGTTTTGCATTCTGGACAAAAACAACCTAGTTATCTTTCAAAAATTCAGCAAAAAATAAATTTTTATGATAAAATTGATAGGTTTTATTTATTTATGGATCAAAAAGTTTTTATTCCAATAAAGTAAGTCATCATGTAGATTCAAAACCTGAATTTTATAAAAACATAATGAATTCTGAACATGTATGCAAAAAGCTTTATTCATATACCTTTTTTGAAAAAAATTACAGACAGTCTTAAAATTGCTTCTTTTTCTTGCTAATTTGTTGCACTCCAGACTTTTTAAATTTGTCATGAATTTGCCTGGTCTATAAACTTTCCTGCACTCCTTTTTGAAAAAAAATGATAAAAATAATTCACATAAATAATACCTATTTGAAATTTTTTTTACTAACCACAGAAATCTTTTTGTTTATCAATTACACCATCTATATTTGTCTGGAGTGCAACATTTTATGTTTAACAACTAAATTTTACCCATATGTTACTTTTTAAAAACATTAGATTTATTTTTGAATTGAAATAGGCCTGAAGAGCATTTATACAAAAAGCTGGGTGAATGCACTACATAATAGCTGATTTAGGGCAATATTTATGTTGTCTGGAGTGCAACAAGTATTGACCATAAGGCCTAAGAAAATAAATTGTGTTTGGGGTAACATGGTTTTCAATGTTAGGTAGGGTAGGTAGGAAAACAATTTTTTTTTACATTGTAGTAATGGAGGAACATTTCTGACTTTAAAAATAGGCAAAAAAAAGTTAGGGTAGGCATAAAATTTTAGGTAGGGTCGGGTTACCCTAAACTCACAACTTTTTTCTCTAGGCCTAATTATAAAAAGGTTATTTTTAACATAATCATAGAAAAGACTTATGCAATTTTTTAAGGGAGACAATTAGATTGATCAATTTAGGGCAAATTTTAGCCATTCTTTCAATAATTTTTGTCTCGCCCGCGACGAAAGTCGCGAAAGCGAGACAGGCGTGCAAAGTATGGCGGCGACAGCGTTAACTTTTACTATAATACAGGATATTTTGAAAACCCTTTGATGTAGGAACATCATATTTGGTCCAGTGGTAGTACTAATCAAGTGCTACCTGACGGACATAAAATCATGTGACCTTGACCTCAATTGCATGGTCCAGTGACCACGTTAAGTTTCTCTGATTAGATCCATATCTCAATAACTATAAGTGGTAGGTCAATGATATTTGGTATATAGGTTGGTCTTGAGTAGTACATGTCAGTTGTGCATATGCCTTTTGTCCTTGACCTCAATTTTATGGTCTAGTGACCACGTTAAGTTTCTCTGATTAGATCCATATCTCAATAAATATAAGTGGTAGGTCAATGATATTTGGTATATAGGATTGTCTTGAGTAGTACATGTCAGTCTGGCATATGACTTTTGTCTTTACCTCAATTTCATGGTCTAGTGACCACGTTAAGTTTCTCTGATTAGATCCATATCTCAATAACTATATGTGGTAGATCAATGATATATGGTATATAGGTTGGCCTTCAGTAGTACTTGTCAGTCTGGCATGTGACTTTTGTCCTTGACCTCAATTTCAGGGTCTAGTGACCACATTAAGTTTCTCTCATTAAATCCATTTCTCAATAACTGTAGGTGGTAGGTGAATAATATTTAGTTTGTAAATTGGTCTTGAGTAGTACATGCCAGTTTGGCATATGCATTTTGTCCTTGACCTCAATTTCATGGTCTAGTGAACAAAGTTAAGTGTTTCTGATTAGAATAGTTTCTCAATTACTGTAAGTGGTACAGTAATAATATTTGGCTTGTAGGTTGCTCTTGAGTAGTACATGACTGTTTTAGCGACAAGCAGGGACGGGCGAGACATCTATTAGGTCCACTCTTGTTTTGCTTTATAGCTCAAAATGTGATTTTTTAGAATTTTGATTTATGATATTTGTTTATTTGTTATGTCTACAAGTTCCAAAAATATTAGGTAAACTTAACAATTGTAAATATAGACATATAGCTTATATTTATTCATGAAATTATAAACATTAAAGCCAAAATCAATGCTGCATTTTGATTCTTTTAACTGCATAGTGAAAATGTTGCACTCCAGACATATTTCTAAAACCTCACACAAATTATAACTTGTAAAGTTTTTTTGGAGTGACGTGTGAATGAAGAGTAAAGATAATGGTAAAGCTACCATGTAGAGTATCTGAGGAATGTCTAATCCAGCAATAACCATGAAAACTTCAGCAGAAAGATTGAGAAAAAAACTTGGGAAATGACCGAAAATCAAATGGTTTTAAGTTTTTATTGTCGTTTTCTGGCCCTTTTTGTTGGAACTTTCTGGTATTTTGCTGGTTTAACCAGCCTTTTAGTTCTTGTATATGTTATTTTGAATATAATCTTGATTTTTTATTTACAATCAAACCTTGAAGTAGACTTACCATGTTAGAATTAACAAAAAATTGAGAAATGTGTCTGGAGTGCAACATATTGACTACATTGTACATGTTGTATGTAGTTGAAACGATCAAATTAAAGCATCAGATATGATTTAATGTCTATAATTTCTTTAAAAAATGAAGCTTAATATATATTTTTCTTTATTTTAACCTAATAGTCAGCAATATTCATAGACCAGACAAAATAAATTGAGCATTTCTTTGAAAAAAGAATGTGATTTCGCTATTAAGAGCCTACAAAAAGAGCCTGAAATTGAAATAATGACCCAGTTGTTCTTTAAAATTGTTGCAGTGGTTACACTCTTTCAAATAATGGTTCTTTGATGCTTAGATTTTCATTTGAACTATTAAAAATAAGCATTAATAAACTAAAAATACTGTTGCACTCCAGACAACATAAACATTGCTCTCAATTTAATTATAATTGCATGTCTGAAAAAAGGTTCCATTCTTGGATGAATGATCTTTATATCAATGACAATGTTGTCTGAAACAAAGAACAATTGTGGATTAAAAATCAATATACAGGGAAAGAGGACTTGTTAAACTTCAAATGTTGCACTCCAGAAAACAAGGGTGGATGCATTTAATGACCCATCAGGAGGTGGTGTTGTTATTAGAATATTCAGTATCATATTTTTCTTATGGAATTGATATTTTTCTACATTGATAAATGTAAATATGTAATTTTTCACACATAGAATTTTCATAGTATTCATTTATTTGCAGTTTTTAAGGTGGTTGGCCACCTTATTGCGAAGATCAGGTTCCAAAGAATGCACTACAGCTAATGCTTTTTATATGATATACTTCAAACTGCTACAAGCTATGGCTATGTAAGCGATCAAAACAGCAAAATACCCACTAATAACATAATTTTTGTTGAAACAATTTCATAGATCTCGTTTATTGCCACATAATAACAAGGACTCTGTTGCAGCGTAATGAACATACGATCTTCAGATAATTTGTGTTAATCGGTTGTGCATGTTGTGTGTATTAATTTCTATTGCAGCCGAATCTTGTTGATATTATCAGTTCCTTGAAAACAATTAACTAGGTGACAGTTGCTTTATGTAATGAATGATATTCTAATGTATATCGATATCGCTGTATAAGTATATTTATTGTCTTTCCATGCGATGAACACGCTGTTTTGTTTATAAATGTACACGCATGCGCATAGTTTGGTTTTAATTGTTACTTGTCTTGTAAGTTCCTCCAACGTTGGAGCACTGCACATGGCATATGAAAAATATCTTATACACACGCGATTTCTCATTAAAATATTAAAACACACTAAAACATAGCACCCGCACCCTTAAAAGCGAACAACGGCTATATTTACATAAAGGATAATATATTCGGAACTTTTCTTTAAAGAGCGGAAAAATTTGAACTTTAAGCAGTCATGTAGGATAAATGCCAATGAGTTCCCATAGTTCTAATATGGCGGTTTACTTTCACTTTCTCGATCATTCAAGGAGAATGTAGCGTAACTAAAAACACCGCCGTTATGAGTTGAATGGTGGTTATTTATAATTCTAATATGGCTTCCTGTATTAGCTTTGTAAATAGTCATGTTATAATACCAATATAACACTCTTAGCACATGCGCAAAAGATGCATAGTTTCTGTTGTATATTTTGAATCTATTTTTCATTTTAACTGTCAAAATGTACCATCCACCAACAAATTTTTAATTAAATTTGTTTCCGAAATTCCTTATGGAATTTGTTTTCTACTTGAAAAGGCAATGTTCGGGACAAACTTTAATTTTCCTACTTGTGACGTCACAAATAAAATCGTAATGTCCGGTTCGTCAGCAGCGTTGGTTGGAAAGTTTGAATGGAGATTAAAAGGACTTGAGGCATTTTCTACAGTTAAAATGGCAATTAAATCAAACAAAAGTAAGTTTTTATTGTATTTGTGGAGAGTTTTTTGTCAGCGAGTTTGTTTATCAAAATCAAAATGTTACGGAACCATTAGATAGTCGCTGCTCGTTTCGGGTAAAAAATGGGTGAAATTTCCATATTAGAATCGAAATAAATCATACCCGCCAAATACTATATTGTCATTATAACATGGGCTTTCGTTGTTTTTGCATATTTTACCCCTCGCTAACGCTCGGGATAAAATATTTGCAAAAACAACTCAAGCCCATGTTATAATGACAATATAGTATGGCGGCCATGTTTTATTTCTTAAGAAGAATATTGTAGATAGTACATGTATATCAGACAGTGACTGGAGTTTTGGATATATTTTGAAGTGGTTGGTGAAACCACTGGCGCTGATGCCAACCGATGCTTTAATTTTAAAGGCATCCTTCTTTCTACTAGCATGACTAGTTAGCGCTTTCATCATGGTTACTTAGAATTCTGTTTAAGGGAGAATAAAGAAATACTATTGTGAATAGTATCTGCAATTCCTCGACCAATGGAGTTTGGACGGAGATAAAATACCGTGCTGTTTGTCACACTAAGGTGACGACCATTTGATTTTCGGGGAGCAGGGGCTTGGGTGATTTTGTAAATAAATAATTTAATCTTGGTGCCAGTGAAAATAAATATTTTTAACCTTCTTGTCATTCAATTATGAAGAATAAATTTGTGTTGCAATTGCAAATAAATGATCATGATGATTGAATGTGACATTTGGTGATAATATATATTATTTTTGTTTATATTTTCATGAAAATAAATAATTTTTTCTAGGCAATTCGCCCAGACCCCCTGAAAATCAAATGTTTACCCCCCCTTAATCAAACTTGAGATTATCAGCACTAAACTTCGGACAGTTAATCTATAATCCACAATGTGATTCTCATTTATTTTTTACATCAAATATTACTTGAGCTGTAAAAAAGTTTTCCTTTCTAATTGTTCCCAAGTATTTGCCCTGAATTTGAGATCGCAATCTCCATGATCGAGGTTAGCTACACATGATATATTCATTGCTGACAAAGCCAACCACCTTTCAGTGCAGATTGCACTTTGATTCTATTTTTGCTGTTGCACTCCGGATCCAGACATGGGACTCCAATTGTTCTTGTGCCAACTGCAGCAACACATTTGCTAATATTCACAAATCAGATACTGAATTCCTAACTCAAGATGTTAAACTTTAAGTGAAAAGTCTTACTTTTAAACAGATGTCATTTTTTAAAATTTTATATGTATCTAAAAAAAGTAGTGTTAGAAAAAATGTCACAAAAAAGTGTTGCACTCCAGACATTTTTGGCATGTTACTGGTTTTTCGGGCATAACTTTTTAACCAATAAAGATATCTCCATGAAATTTTGCATGGACATGCAACATACCTCTACACATTAATCATGTTAATTGACATAGTCTTTTGTATCAAAACTGTTACAGTTCTCAGTCTAGATAACAAAATTTGCATGGTGCCATATTTTTGGATTCACCCATATAAGGATTGTAGTTGCCAAAATAAAATTATGTTATGTATGTTTTGAAGAAATAATTGATATTATAATGAATAAAATTTGTATTATTTCTACATTTTTGTCAATTTTGACAATTTTTGAAGCAAAAAAATTCAAATTTGAGACATGGACAACAAAAATTAGCTAAGGCTCAGCTTGGGTTGTGTTTACACAGCAATATCAAACAAACTTGGAAAAGAATGAAAGGATTACATATACAGTGGAACTCCTGAAAACCGGCCCCTCTAAAAACCGGATTCCTCTATAAACCGAACGATAGGTTTCGGTCCGGAATTTTTACCTATATAAATAAGTAAAAAATTCCTCTGAAAACCGGCCCCCCTGAATTCCGAATTCCGGCCATATAGATCGGTCCCAAACCTATATTTTCTTCTTAAATTGAACTCTGAAAACTGGATGACTTTTTCCGCGGACAATGAAATCGACCAAGTTTATTGAATTTGTCAGAAATATCTTGCCATCTTGATTCATAAATAACTGTATTTGAACAGATTACTGACAATATTGATTGAAATTTACAATAACGCAGGGAAATATTCTGAAATAGTTAAGTCACAAGCTAAACTGACCTTAAATATCATATATAACATGTCCGGTATTAGAGTTCGGAATTTGACGACCGGATTTCGGAACCTCCGAAAACCGGAACCTTGTAAAACCGGCCGATTTCTTTGGTCCCGACGGAGGCCGGTATTCGGAGGTTCCACTGTATAGTGTTAAAATAGAAATATTGAAATAATTATTGAAATTAAATAATGATTATTTATATGAAAAAGGGTGGAAGGGTATCTCCAGAAGGATAAATTGCAAACGAGGATAGCCGTATTTATTTCGCTTAACAGTTTGCAACAACAACTTCATTCTTTTTGGAACATTTTGGTAGCCTGCTGTAATGATGGTTGTGTTTAACAAATATGTATGCTATAATTTAATATTTATTAAAAAAAAAACATTTCTAAGCATTCGTGTTTATTATTGCAACAGTACTTTGTGCATTTAATTTTCATATTTCAAGAACTTCTAGTGAGTTTGTTCAATTAAATATATAAACCACACAGTGCAGTTCTAATCCATAATCCTTTACAACAACATTACTCTTAAGCAAACAAGCTGTCATAATCAGGCAAGTATTCAAATGAAGCCATATCATTAAAAAATTAACGAAACCGAAACATTTCAAAAATATTTTACGAAAGGATATGGAGTAATCATAACACATATGTTAACTCCAACTGCAATAATTTAAATGAGCTGTATATTTCATAGAAAAATACTATCTTTTTATATAATATATAAAAAAATACTATTTTCCCAAAATCTTGAAAAAAGGTACAGTCCCTTTGTATAAGGATTGTGGACAAGGATTGTAGCCGCCAAGTTCAGTTGATCCGCCCGGCCCCCTAAATCCGCTGATTCCGGATCCGTTCGCCCTGATTCACATTCGCCCTATTACATGTTTTCGCCCTAATACCCGTTAGCCCTGGGTCCGTTTGCCCTAATACCTATACGCCCTATATATTTGTATTAATCAGGTTTTAACAAAATTGTTGAGAATAAACATGTAATAAAGCAGAAATAGTAATTCACTTGCACAATTTATAAAAAAAAAAAACAAGAGTATTGGAAGCGAGACAATATGACCATATGGTGGATGAACAGCAGAAATCAAATATAAAAAACAGAGAGTTTATGTATACATTATCCAGAACCGGGTAAAAACATTATCCCATGCTACTTACAATGGAAATTTGTTGGCATTTTTCTCAACCGGCCTTAACATTTTTCAACTATATGAAACCTTTGCCGAAAACACTGCTTACTATGGGTGATTATATGTAAAGGTGCATAAGAACTATGATGTACAAAGTATTATAAATTATTTTGTTTTTTGTTTTTTTTTAACATATGCATTTTTTTTTTTCCTTTCTATTTTTTTTTTAGCATATGCATGTTGGCACATGTAAACAATGAAAAGAAATGTGTGAAATAAGCTTCCTTTTATGTCTACCAGTTCCTTCTTGCATTGTTTGTACATATCCAAGCTAATTATTAATATTATAAATCTATCAAAGACAATTAAATGCCAATCGGTATAATTGTACCTGATCAACATTTAATTACATTAAGTAATTTAGACTAATGATTTATAAATAAGAGAAATCAAATTAGGGACACTAATCAATTTTTCATCCCTTGTGACTAAATAATTAACAAATTTGAAAATGTGAGATTGACTCCATAACTGAAATATAATTAAAATTTATACCCAAGTTATAGTATTAGGATTAAGCTTTATGAAAAAATAGGGCGAACGAACTCTAGGGGCGAATGGACCCAGGGCGAACATGTAATTAGGGTGAACGGACCCGATACCAAATCCGCCACTGTCCAGCCCATTTTTGGCATTTAGAAATGTGTTGTTGTCCCGGGTTGTTGTGTCAAGTTTATTTCTAGACTGATGTGCCATGCCTCGAGACACATCCCAACAAAATATTCTATGTGTCCTGCTACATAAATGGTGATGCCCGGGTGAATATCGTCTGCTGTCACGGCGGCCACAGACAGTTACCCCAGTTAATTAAATCAAGTTATAGTAAACTTGCGTATATCGCTTTGGTATTTTTGCATCCTTTGATGTAGTGTCTACATGTATGTTCTGTAAGACAACTCTCTGTTATTGAGCTTGTTGTTTTGATTATTTTAAGCCAAGGCATATTGTTGGGTCGCATAAGCCTCCCCCTTTTCGCCATTTGGTTTTGCATCAACCACAGTCCCTACACAGTTGCCATCGAATGTCTAAAGGTGCAGACATATATTTTAATCGTCTGTCATCACCATTTTATTATTGTAAATGAAAAATTCACAATTTATCGACCCAAACAAATTTCTGTACCAACGTTTCCATATGCAGACAATGCAATATTTTGCTTCTGTAACCTTTGACCTAAAAAAAATTACCTCCGCAATGGAGAGCGCACGTCTGCGCAGTATGAAACTCCGAACTCGCTTATTCTGCCTTTTACATTCTCTTCATAAATGATTTTCTACACAGAAAACCTATTTTATATCGTAGGAAAGCCCACTTCATTCCTATATCTCGATTTGTTTACTCGTATTTGACATTTATTACCAGGATTTATCACAGTTCATGGCACCGAATGTGAAACTACGATGACCTTCACATTCTAAATTTAAATCATTCACGCAGGATTCTCGGGACTTTTCATTCATAAATAAAAAAGGTGCGTATGTGCAGGAGGCTACATTCGATACATGGGTATTTCATCGCTGACTTAATGAAAAGTCCAGAGAATTATAAGGTTTTAGGCTATTTTATTGAGAAAATTGAAAACAAAACGAGCGGGGTATCAGGCATTGCATAGGATCTCTCTTTTTTTCTGTGCTTTTACCTGCGTCACCAACGGTGAATGCAGGTCTAGGAGCCACTCGACTCCGTCCGTCCGTCCGTCACGCTTTGGGGGTACCAAGTTTGTGTAATCTGAAACTACGACACCTTTAACCCGATACTTTTGAAACTTTGCACAGTTGTTCTGGACACATTGAAGATGTGCACCTCCCCTTTTGGTGAGATTTGGAAAAAATTGTGGAATTTATCCATTGTTGAACTTATATTTTTTATTCATCAAATTTTAACATTAGGGTACTGAGTTTGTGTAATCTGAAACTCTGACACCTTATACCTGATGCTTTTGAAACTTTGTACAGTTGTTCTGAACACATTAAAAATGTGCACCTCCCCTTTTGGTGAGATTTGGATAAAAATTGTCGAATTTATCCATTGTTGAACTTAGTCATTTTTTCATCAAATTTTAACATTACGGTACTGAGTTTGTGTAATCTGAAACTCAGACACCTTATACCTGATGCTTTTGAAACTTTGTACAGTTGTTCTGAACACATTGAAGATGTGCACCTCCCCTTTTGGTGAGATTTGGATAAAAATTGTCGAATTTATGCATTGTTGAACTTAGTCATTTTTTCATTAAATTCATTAAATTTTAACATTACAGTACTGAGTTTGTGTAATCTGAAACTCTGACTCCTTATATCGGGTGCTTTTGAAACTTTACACAGTTGTTCTTGACACATAGAAGATGTGCACCTCCTTTTTTGGGCAGATTTGAAAAAAAAATGTTGAATTTATGCATTGTTGAACTTAATCATTATTCAGCATATTTTAACATTACAGTGCCTGGTTTGTGTAATCTGAAAGATTTACATTTCTGACTAAATACCTTTGGAAGTTTTTACTGTTGTTTGAACACATTGGTGATGTGAACCTCCCCTTTAGGCCAGTTTTGATTT
>MJUU01018826.1:91616-101687 GCA_002080025.1 Modiolus philippinarum
TTCTATTGATGTAAAGTTTTAGTTGATAGTACATATTTTGCATAGCTCTTACGTTTTTTTCATCAATAAGTGATCAAAAGGGTTGAATTTTTCCCTATTTTGTTCCTAGCTAATAACTGTGTCAAGCTTCTTTTTGTGTCCATCTAATTATTGTGTCAATCTCTTTACTGTGTCCACATTAACTTTGAACTACTTTTGTTAAAATTTCAGTAGTCGACATGCTGCGGTCGTATCATGCTGCGCTCGGCGTAGCCCTTTATTGACAATTTTGCATACAATCAAATATTTTAGCCATTTCTTCATACAAGACATAATTCTGAAAACTAAGAATTAAAAAATATGGTTCCAATTTTGGTAAATTTCCTGAAACTCTCAAAGACCAGCAATTTTTGGGAATTCTTGTTAGCAACCATGTGTTTTGATGAATTTTAGTAAAAAAAAAAACCAATATTTTCAATGGTTAGATTTCATAAATTTTGTATTCCAATTTTGTCAAAGACAAAGACCAATTGTTTCTTGCAATTCTTCATAGCAACATTATAATATATAGGCCAAATTAGAATGACAGTGGAGTGAGCAGGCGAGACACTAGGTTCCGCGGAACCTTTACGAATTATTTCAACAACAGATTGAGAAGATCATTTCTTCAGATTTTATTTTAAGGTCAGCATCTTTACAATTAATTTTTTTCTAGGTATGAGTAGAAAACAGGCACCTAGTGAGTTTTTGAAACAGATTATAGGTAGACCTGTGGTAGTGAAACTTAATTCTGGTGTTGATTACAGAGGTATGTTTGTTCTGGTAAACAGTCATATTTGGACATGTTAAAAATTATATTTATCTTGGTAATACATGTCATATATATTTAGATTTATTGTCATATTTGCAGTTTTTCCAGTATCAGAAAAGGATGTAAAAAAGTGAATTTAGGAAAACAATTGCTTAGAAACACAGTGACTGTAGAACAACAGACTGATATTAACCTGGTTTTTTGATACTTGAAAAATGAAAGAAGTTGCCAGTTTGCTAGTTTCTTTATATATGTGATGTGTTTATATGCATGACTAATATGTATTTGTTATATAAGTACTGGGGATACCAAGTTTTCCCAGTTATGTTGTCACCTGTGAAAAAGAAAAGATTTCTAGTCACTGTGGAAAAAAAATGTCACCATGCTATCACTCATGTTGTTATGTAAACATTTTGGCATATCCACATGACAAAATAATCCCTACTACAGTATAACCTAAAATCTTGGCAGATATTTATAGTTGGCTGCATACCTAGTGTGCAGCAACATATAGGGATTAGTTTAGTCATCAACATTGGTGTCTATCCCACTTTTTTGTAACACTTTTATCCAGAACTACAATTCACAGCTATTTAGTATGCGATTATAGTATGGGGTTCCACGTTGTGCTTATCAAATTCAGGTTTTTTTTTCGTAGATTAAAATTTCCAACAGCAGTCAATGATAATGCAGGTGACACGTCACATGTACGGGTATTCTATGAAAGACTTCGAATTTTTTTTAAATCTATACATAAAAGGCATAATTATACCCCCTGCAAACAAAGTTTTGGGGTGTATATATGAATCACCCCGTCCATCCATCTGTCTGTTCATGTACCTTGTCAGCGCATGACCTCCTAAACAGCTGCTTTGATTTATGAAATGTTACACAGTTGTAGTACACCATCTGAAGATGTGCATGAAGTAATATTGTTGCTGCCTGAAATTTTTAAGGGGAGTTAATTTGTCTTTGAATATTTTCTGGGAAAAAGGGGGAGGCGAAACTTGTCAGCGCATGTTCTGCTAAACCGCTCCTTGGATTTTGCGAAATATTGCAGTTGTAGTACACCACCTGAACATCTGCATGAAGTAATATAGTTGCTGCCTGAAATTTTTAAGAGGAGATAATTTGTCTGGTCTGGTAAAAGGGGGGAGGCAAACCTTGTCAGCACATGTTCTCCTAAACATATGCTTTGATTTTGATGAAATGTTACACAGTTGTAGTACACCATCTGAAGGTATGTATGAATTTATAAAGTTGGTGCCTGAAATTTTGAAGGGGAGATAATTCGTCTTAGAATATTATTCAAAAAAGGGGTGGACGAACCTTGTCAGCACATGTTCTCTTAAATGTATGCTTGGATTTTGATGAAATGTTACACAGTTTTCGTACACCACCTGAACATGTGCATGAAGTAATATGGTTGCTGTCTGAAATTTTGAAGGGGAGATCATTTGTCTTTGAATATTTTCTGGAAAAAGGGGGAGGGATGATCCTTGTCAGTGATGTTCTCCTAAACCACTGCTTGGATTTTGATGAAATGTTGCAGAGTTTTTGTCTTGCCCACGACAAAAGTCGCGGAAAGCGAGACATAGGCGTGCAAAGTATACCTGACAAACATAGCGTTCTGTGACCTTGACCTCAATTTCATAGTCTAGTGGCCACATTAAGTTTTTCTGCTTAAGTCCATTTCTAAATAACTAGAATTG
This sequence comes from Modiolus philippinarum, assembly GCA_002080025.1. Lineage (NCBI taxonomy): Eukaryota > Metazoa > Mollusca > Bivalvia > Mytilida > Modiolidae > Modiolus > Modiolus philippinarum. The sequence goes on from MJUU01018826.1 coordinate 94,119, forward strand.
GTAGGTTGATAATATTTGGTATGTAGGTTGGTCTTGGGTAGTACATGTCAGTCTGGCAGGTGACTTTTGTCCTTGACCTCAATTTCACGGTCTAGTGGCCACATTAAGTTTTTCTGCTTAAGTCCATTCCTCAATAACTAGAAGTGGTAGGTTGATTATATTTTGTATGTAGGTTGGTCTTGGGTAGTACATGTCAGTCTGACAGGTGACTTTTGTCCTTGACCTCAATTTCACGGTCTAGTGGCCACAGGAAGTTTTTCTGTTTAAGTCCATTTCTCAATAACTAGAAGTGGTAGGTTGATAATATTTGGTATGTAGGTTGGTCTTGGGTAGTATATGTCAGTCTGGTAGGTGACGTTTGTCCTTGACCTTAATTTCATGGTCTAGTGGCCACGTTAAGTTTTTCTGCTTAAGTCCATTTCTCAATAACTAGAAGTGGTAGGTTGTTAATATTTGATATGTAGGTTGGTCTTGGGTAAATACATGTCAGTCTGGCAGGTGACTTTTGTCCTTGACCTCAATTTCACGGTCTAGTGGCGACGTTAAGTTTTTCTGCTTAAGTCCATTTCTCAATAACTAGAAGTGGTAGGTTGATAATATTTGGTATGTAGGTTGGTCTTGGGTAGTACATGTCAGTCTGGCAGGTGACTTTTGTCCTTGACCTCAATTTCACGGTTTAGTGGCCACGTCAAGTTTTTCTGCTTAAGTCCATTTCTCAATAACTAGAAGTGGAAGGTTGATAATATTTGGTATGTAGGTTGGTCTTGGGTAGTTTATGTCAGTCTGGTAGGTGACGTTTGTCCTTGACCTTAATTTCATGGTCTAGTGGCCACTTTAAGTTTTTCTGCTTAAGTCCATTTCTCAATAACTAGAAGTGGTAGGTTGTTAATATTTGGTATGTAGGTTGGTCTTGAGTAAATACAGGTCAGTCTGGCAGGTGACTTTTGTCCTTGACCTCAATTTCACAGTCTAGTGAGCATGTTCACTTTTCTGATTTGTTCACTTAGATTTCACATCAATTTAGAGACGAGCAGGGACGGGGGAGACATCTTTTAGGGTCATCACTTGTAGTACACTAGCTGATGATGTGCATAAAGTTATATGGTTGCTGTATGGATTTTTGAAGGGGAAATAATTTGTCTTTAACATTTTCAGAAAAAAAAGGGGAAGGTATATAATTTTGTCCATACTTGTATTGTGTCCACATTTGTACTGTGTCCACAACTGTATTGTTGCACATGTACACACACTTAAATTTACACTTGCCATATTGATTCAGGGTTCAGTTAGCGGGGTGTATACCTGGCTGCTATACGGCGACAGCTCTAGTTAATTCAAATAACAAATACCGAGGTTACTGTGAATTTGGGTTCTGCATATGCGCATTTTGACAACTAATATCTCTTCAGTGCAGATAAAATCGACACATTTGGAAGTCCATAAATAGAAATAGGTGTAAAACTGATAGAGAACAAATAACCAATAAGATCTAAATAGGAAAGCCAACACCAGCTAAGGACAGAGCTATGCAAGAGGGAGATACTCCTTAGTTTTAAACAAAATTTACTAAAATTTAGATATTGCATGTTTCCAAATAAAATCGGTTTTCGGGCCAGCACAAAAGTACTGACTACTGGGTTGGTGAATACCCTCAGGAACTAACAGTCCACCATCAGTGGCATCGGCAATAATGATTATTAAATTAATTTGTGACTCAAAAACTGTATAACTCACCAGTGTGCTCTGGCCATTTAATGTGTTTATTTGCTGCATGTTTTCATGATCAATACTAGTATATTTCAATAATCATAACTTTGGATTAGTTCTACATTGTTTGTATTATAAATAATCTACATGTAGATTTTCAAACTCCTTGTCTTATCCATTTTTAGCTCACCTGGCCTAAAAGGCCATGTGAGCTTTTGCCATCACTATGCGTCCGTCGTCCGTCCGTCTGTCTGTCAACAATTTCAAAAATCTTCTCTGAAACCACTGGGCCAAATGTAACCAAACTTGGCCTGAATCATCACCAGAGTATGGCTTCTCAAAATTGTGTTCGATTAGGTGGTAGGTCAAACAACATGGCCACCGTTGCTAAAAATAGAACATAGGGGTAAATTGCAGTTTTTGGCCAATAACTCGAAAACTGTTACAGATATAAAAAAAATTTGACAAGAGGTAGAAATGATCAGCATGGCAAGATCTACCTGCCCTGCAATTTTGAAGAAAATCTGCGAACCCAACTCAGAGTTATAGCCTATTTTCCATTAAATTTTCAAAATTTTTGCATTTTTTATTTTTTATTTCAAAAAGTGTAACAGATAGAGGTAAAGTGTATAATGCAAAAATGTTCAGCATATCAAGGTCTACCCTCCTTGAAATTTTGAAGAAAATCCATAAACCCTTGTAGGAGTTATTGCCCTTTTTCATCGAATTTTAAAAAATTTCGTTTTTTTCATCTTTTATTTCTAAAACTATAGAAGATGAAGGTCAAGTGTAAACTGAAGAAATTTTTGCCATGCTGTGGGGACTTCAAAATTGATGTTGAAAATTGTTCCTCGACCGCCATTTTCAAAATGGCTGGCCCAAAAAAGGCGGGAAAATTCTACATTGTCCGATCTCAATGAAATTTGGTTTCCAAATAGATATTGATGTTGCGACTTAAAACCGGTGTTGAAAATTGTTCGTTGACCGCCATTTTCAAAATGGCCGCCAAAAACAGTGGGAAAATTCAACATTGTCCGATTTCAATGAAATTTGGTTTCCAAATAGCTATTGATGTTGCCACTTCAAAATCGGTGTTGAAAATTGTTCGTTGACCGCCATTTACAAAATGGGCGCCAAAAAAAGTTTGGAAAATTCAACATTGTCCGATTTCAATGAAATTTGGTTTCCAAATAGATATTGATGTTGCGACTTCAAAACTGGTGTTGAAAATTGTTCCTTGACCGCCATTTCAAAATGGCCACCAAAAAAGGCGGGAAAATTCAACATTGTCCGATTTCAATGACATTTTGTTTCCATATAGGTCTTGATGTCGCAACTCAAAAATGATGTTAAAAATTTTTTGTTGAAGGCCATTTTTAAAATGGCCGCCAAAAAAGACAGGAAAATTCAACATTGTCCAATTTCAATGAAATTTGGTTTCCAAAAAGATATTGATGTTGCGTCTTCAAAACCGGTGTTGAAAATTGTTCGTTGACCGCCATTTTCAAAATGGCCGCCAAAAAAAGGCGAGAAAATTCAACATTGTCCCATTTCAGTGAAGTTTTATTTCCAAATAGATATTGATGTTGCGACTTAAAACCGATGTTGAAAATTGTTTCTTGACTGCCATTTACAAAATGAAGTCTCGACTTCTAAACTGGTGTCGAGAGTGGTCCTTAGCAAGAATGTTTTTTGTCCAAAAAAAAAGCCAAACATGAAGAGTTCTGAATGAACATGATAAAGAATGCGCCATGGGAGCAAGAATACACATGATGTTAACAATTTTACTAGTTGTAAATCCTTGTAATGTATGTCTCTGTCAGAATACAGTAGCTTTGGATGAATTTAAATGGACCAACTGGTCAGTTTGCAGAATTTATTTACTTCTTGGCATAAAATAATTGGCTAAGGGTTACACTTAAAAAACTGTAACTGTTATATTTTTCTGAATTTTACATGTTTTAGGTGTATTAGCTTGCTTAGATGGATATATGAATATTGCTTTGGAACAGACAGAAGAATATGTAAATGGACAACTGAAAAATAAATATGGAGATGCATTTATCAGAGGAAATAATGGTCAGTCTTGTAATATAAGCACATTTTCTCTAATGATATGTCAAGTTTAAACCAGTTTTGACCCGTTAGATAATTTTTCTTTATTCAACGTATGTTGAATAAAGCCCCGTGCTATTTCCCGCAAAATCCATTCGGAATACAATTCTCGGTGTTTATCATTGATCATTAGAGAAAAAGATTACACCACTTTATCCCGATTATTACCATATTTTATCCACTCTCAATAGTTAAATTTAAAAATTTTAAATCGGCAAGCCTCGCAATTAAAATTTTAAAATTTAACTATCTCTAGTGGATAAAATATGGTAATGAACGGGATCTTGTGGTGTAATCTATATTTTCATTTGCTAGTAATGGTCAATGTTGTAAAATGGTTATTGTGATCACCTTTGGTGCTAGAGATACGAGTTCTGTGTCTGATCAGAACAAATATTTTGACTTTTGTCATGTTTGTGTTGTTTTCTCTGCTTAGTATTGAACAGTCAGAAATACATAGAATGATAGAGGTAGAAACTGATAAGCTCAGAATTTTGTGGTATGACATATCTTCTTGGTAATTATAGCTTTTACTTCATGTGTTTGTTTTAAAAAGAACATCTATGCCTGTTGAACAAATGTACAAGGCAAGGGTTATCTCATCAATAGAAGTGTAGTACCAATAAGCAATGATTTTCAGAGAATTTTTTGTCACACTTTTGGTTGATTCTCTTTTAATTTTAGTAATCTCTTAGCCCATTTTAGTTGAAGATGGGTTACAGCAATACTCTGTTTGTAAATCACAAATGTTTGCATCTGGGATAGTACTTACTGGGCAAAAAATCCTGATTTTACTTGATTTTTTTTTTTTTTGGAAAAGGGGGAGGGGGGTAAATGCCCTTCACGCCATCCTCTAAATCCCACCCTGTGCCTGACCTGATTGCACTGATGAAATTTAATTAATAAGTTGGCAAAATGTTCATCCACAAAATTAAAATTTACTGCAAATTTGGTATTTATGAGTTTTATATACAAATTGATTTATTTTTCATTAACCTTGTCTTGTTAATAGTTGTTATGATATATACTTAATAGTCTTTATATACAGATAAAGATAAGTCTTTATATACAGATAAAGATACTGAAGGACATGAAATCGTGTTGTTTTTGTTACAGACATGATTCAACATAGTTGAGCTGATTTGTATTTCTAGGTAAGTGGAATATATACTAAAGAACATTGATCTGGAGCCAAAAATCAAAATTAGTTTGTTTCCCATTGCACTGACTTGGTAAAAAAAAATTTCCCCAAAATTCACAAAATTTTTGTCTTTCCTGTGAAAAAACTCATAGGAAGCTAGATATAAGCATACAAAGTATAATGACAGTGATGGTGTTTATTTTAACTGAATCAGGACATTTTGGAAACCCTTTGATGAACATGATGAAGGAACATCTTATTTGGTCCAGTTATAGCCCTGATCAAGTGCTTCCCGACAGACGTGACCTTGACCTCAATTACACAATCTATTAACCACTTTAAGGTAGATAGACACTGTTGCTCTCCACAATTTAATCATGCATTTGAAAAAAAATAGAGTGAAATACGCATTTGGTTTGATTCTTTTGGCCAGAACAGTTATTTGAAGGGTTTTCCTTTGAGACGTCATAATTGATCGACTAATGTGAAATGTCGTCTACTTTGCTGCGAAATTAACTCCCTTTTCCCTTGAATAATGTTCATTAAGGTAACTTTATAAAATATCTTGGTTAAAAGCATGGTGACCTAAACATTTTTTCACCTTTTCCGGTAGTTGAGATAATAAACGATCTATTAAGAAAAGTACAAAAAATTCCCATGGATAAAGAGTGCATTTCTATTAAGTTCAAAATTGCCTTGCCATATTTTCCCTGTACATTTTATGTAAATTTAGATGAAAAAATGGCCCAAAATGCACAAACTTCGACCTGGATTCTAGAAAAAGCAAGCATGGTGACCTCTACTTTTTATTGCGGATTTCAAGTGTGTAGGATATGGTCTTCACTTGTGCCAATTTAGATCAAAATCTCATTGATGTTGATATTGTCTATCTACCTTATGTTTCTCGTATTAAGCCCATTTCTCATTTATTATAAATGGTAGGTCAATAATATTTAGTATTTAGGTTGGCCTTGGGTAGTAGATGTCAGACTGGCAGTTGACTTGTCCTTGACCTCAATTGCATGATGTAGTGAGCATGTAAAGTTTTCAGTAGCTATTAGTATTAAGTCAATCATATTTTTATGCCCCCGCGATGATAAGTCGGGACATAAAAATATCATTGACTTAATATTGTTTTACCCTTGTCCGTCCGTCCGTCCGTCCGAGGGGGGTACATGGTTTGTCCGCGCAACTCCTCCTACAGTTTTTATGCTAGAAAGTTTTTATTTTTCCGATCATTTGTACATATATTACAGTTGTGCATGTGGTAAGGATTTTGATTTTGGTGCATTTTTGTCAAAAATATACATTGTTGAACTTAGTCATTTTTTAGTGATTTTGTGATAGAGGGTACATAGTTTGTCCGCGCAACTCCTCCTACAGTTTTGATGCTAGGAAGTATTTATTTTGCAGATCTTTTGTACCTTTATTGAAGATGTGCATGTGGTAAGGATTTTGATTTTGGTTGATTCTTGTCAAAATTATACATTGTTGAACTTAGTCATTTTAGGTGATTTAATAATGGAGGGTACATAGTTTGTCTGCGCAACTCCTACATTTTTTACGCTAGGAAGTTTTTATTTTGCAGAACATTTGTACCTATATTGAAGATATGCATGTGGTAAGGATTTTGATTTTGGTTAATTTTTGTTAAAAATATACATTGTTGAACTTTGTCATTTTTTAGTGATTTTTTGATAGAGGGTACATAGTTTGTCCACGCAATTCCTCCTACAGTTTTGATGCTAGGAAGTATTTATTTTGCAGATCTTTTGTACCTTTATTGAAGATGTGCATGTGGTAAGGATTTTGATTTTGGTTGATTTTTGTCAAAATTATACATTGTTGAACTTAGTCATTTTAGGTGATTTAATAATGGAGGGTACATAGTTTGTCTGCGCAACTCCTCCTACATTTTTTATGCTAGGGAGTTTTTATTTTGCAGATCTTTTGTACCTATATTGAAGATTACCCTTGTTCGTCTGCTTGCCGTCCGTCCGTCTTCTGTCTGTCTGTCCGTCCGAAGGGGGTACATTGTTTGTCCGAGCAACTCCTCCTACAGTTTATATGCTAGAAAGTTTTTATTTTGCAGATCATTTGTACATATATTGAAGATGTGCATGTGATAAGGATTTTGATTTTGGTGCATTTTTGTCAAAAATATACATTGTTGAACTTAGTCATTTTTGGTGATTGTCATAGAGGGTACATAGTTTGTCCGCACAACTCCTCCTACAGTTTTAATGCTAGGAAGTTTTTATTTTGCAGATCATTTGTACCTATATTGAAGATATGCATGTGGTAAGGATTTTGATTTTGGTTAATTTTTGTTAAAAATATACATTGTTGAACTTCGTCATTTTTTAGTGATTTTGTGATAGAGGGTACATAGTTTGTCCGCGCAACTCCTCCTACAGTTTGATGCTAGGAAGTATTTATTTTGCAGATCTTTTGTACCTATATTGAAGATGTGCATGTGGTAAGGATTTTGATTTGGGTTGATTTTTGTCAAAATTATACATTGTTGAACTTAGTCATTTTTAGCTCACCTGGCTATGCAAGGGTGAGCTTTTGCCATCACTTGGCGTCCGTCGTCCGTCCGTCCG
>MJUU01018827.1:50408-69801 GCA_002080025.1 Modiolus philippinarum
TTTATTTATCTGCTCCAGTTAATAGGTAGTTCTTTGTTATTGTTATATAAATAGCTCACTTCCGGTTAGAATTCAAGTTGGAAACGTAAATATTATGGATAATTTCCATTGAATTTTTCAACTTATACTAAAAGGTAATTTTGCCTGTTTTTCTTTATCACGAGTTGATATATACAAGGTTTCAGCTCTGCAATGAACAGGAATAATCTTCAGAAATTTTACAATTTTACTTCCTGTTACCGGAAATAGACAGAAATAGAAACACAAATGCTAAGATTCACAGAGACTTTAAAATTCCATAGGGCGACTCTTACTCGCTTTTAGGAACAACTTTAGGCGACTTGAGGCCCAATAGGGCGACATTATCGCCCTAATCGCCCAGTTTGGTGAGCCCTGGAGATAGAGGTCAAGTTTAAATGCAAAAATGTTCAGCAGGTTAAGGACTATATTTTATTGAACACATTCAAGTTTTCCAACCGCTTCCAAGATTGCCGCCAGTGGGGAACTTAGTTTACCATTTGACCTAATGGGAAAATTCATACAAAGAACTTCTTCTTGAGAACCATTGAATGGATTTGAACGAAACTTGGCATGAATAATGCTTATGTGGTGCTGACGAAGTGTTGTTACTTTAGTGCCGATCCATCATCCAACATGGCCGCCAGCGGGGATCTTAATTTTAACATTGGACCCTATGGGAAAATGCATACAAAGAACTTTTACTTTAGAACCACTGAATGGATTTGAACCAAACATTGCATGAATGATGTTAATGAGGTGCTGACCAAGTGTTATTACTTTGGTGCCAATCTGTCATCTTACATTGTACATGTGGACAGCATTGGACCCTATGGGAAATGCACACAAAGATCTTCTAGAGAACTGCTAAATGGATTTAAATCAAACATGACATGAATGATGCCTGTTGGTGCTGACCAAGTGTCACCAGCTGTGAACTTAAGTTAACAAAAGATCTTCTTCTAGAGAACTGCGTTATTCAAACTTTGCTTATGAGAAGCTGACCAAGTGTTGTTACTTCAGTTCTGATCCATCATCTAACATGGCTGCCAGCAATGGGGAAATGCATACAAAGATATCATGGAAAACCATTGAATGGATTCAATTTAAACATTGCATAAATGAAACTTGTGAGATTTTGATTTGACCAAGCTTGTCACTTTGGTGCTGATCCGTCTTCCGACATCGTCATGGCCACCAGTAGCAAAACATAGTTTAACATTGGACCCAGTGGGAAATGCATAAAAAGATCTTCTCCTCTGAGACTGCTTGAACAATTTCAGTAGAATTTTGATATGATAGTCCTTATGTGACCCTCTTCAAAGTTTTATGTTAAATAGCTGCCAGCAGGGAACGTAGATTAACTTAGTCCCTTAAGTTTGGAAACTGCATTCAAAAATCTTCTCTGAATCTGCTTGAACAATTTTAATTAAATTTTATAAAAAGTTTCTGATTCTTATGTATATACACCACCAAAGACGGACCATCAATTTGGAATTATAGTGCTGCAGGTCCCAGGTGAGCGATACAGGCTCTTGATGTGCAGTGTTTAAACCCCTTACTTCCTTGAGATCATCACTGATTGAAGCTTCTTAAATTCAGACATTTAATTTCCAGTGATTTTTATGCCCCCGTGAATCGAAGATTCGGGGACATATAGTTTTTGGTCTGTCTGTCTGTTTGTCCACAAAAAACTTTAACATTGGGTATATCTTTTGAATGGTAAATGATAGGGCTTTCATATTTTGCATGTGTATTCCTTGTGGCAAGACCTTTAAGAGGGTACCAGAATTTTGGACCTCGTGACCTTGACCTTGAAATATGATGGATTTTTGTCTCGCCTGCGACTCGTCGCGAAAGCGAGACATATGCGTGCAAAGAATGACGACGGCGTTAACTTTTACTAAATGCAGGATATTTTGAAAACCCTTTGATGTAGAAATATCATATTTGGTCCAGTGGTAGTACTGATCAAGTGCTACCTGACGGACATAACTTTATGTGACCTTGACCTCAATTTCATGGTCTAGTGGCCACGTTAAGTTTTTCTGCTTAAGTCCATTTCTCAATAACTAGAAGTGGTACGTTGATAATATTTGGTATGTAGGTTGGTCTTGGGTAGTACATATCAGTCTGGCAGGTGACTTTTGTCCTTGACCTCAATTTCACGGTCTAGTGAGCATGTTCACTTTTCTGATTAGTTCACTTAGATTTCACATCAATTTAGAGGCCAGCAGGGACGGGTGAGACATCTTTTAGGGTCATCACTTGTTTGTAAAAAATAATAAACTTTAACATTGGGTATATCTTTTGAATGGTAAGTGATATGGCTTTCATATTTTGCATGTGCATTCCTTGTGGCAAAACCTTTTGATTGGTACCAGAATATTTGATCTTGTGACCTTGACCTTGGCATGTGAGCAACTGCATAAAAACTTTAACATTGAGTATATCTTTTGAATGGTAAGTGATAGGACTTTCATATTTTGCATGTGTATTCCTTGTGGAAAGACCTTTCAGTTGGTACAAGAATATTTGACCTCATGACCTTGACCTTGACAATCCGGTAAAATGTTGCCAGAAAAATGAAATTATATTGCTTTATTTTGAATATATATAGAATATAGAGAGACATTAAACTCATTTATGAGAAAATGTTTGTTGATGTCAATAGAATTTGTATTGTAAAAAGATACTTTTAAATTATTCAGCATATTTTCCTCATTTAAAACTTAAAAACATTTTGTATATCTTTTGAATAGTAAGAGACATTGTTTCACATGTTATTTAATAAGTCACCCAAACTTATGTTTACTCTATTTCATATTGTTTCTCAATTCCTTTTTACAATTATTAATATTTATACATATATATCAGTGATGATGGATGTTACTAAAAATAATTATTACTTTTTCTCATGCAAACCATATCTTCTATATATTCCTCCACTTTTTGGGAGAACCCATATCTTCTATATATTCCTCCACCTTTTAGGAGAACCTATATTGATATAATCCTAATGCAGTGATCAAAGTACTGATAACACTGATAGACAGAAACACAATGAGTTAATTATAAATGTATAAAAAGGGGGATGTGAAATAGTTTTCTTAATAATGTTTGCATAATGTTCGGAGGGGGTCTTTGGGTGATTTCTGCGTTTGTATCCAATTACAATCATCAGTTGTTGTGATTTTACTGGTACCAGAATTTATTACTACGTATTAATTTGTCAGAACTCAATGTGCAAATGTTTCTTCTTAACTTCTCTTCGGGGGCATAAGTGTTTCACAAAACACATCTTGTTATTTTTAAATACAGTATATTTTTCTCATTTTCACATTCCCCACACAAAGAAGAATTGGTTGGATTTTGGCTTCCTATGACGCTACCCAATAATGAGAATTGATGTAAGTGGAATGGGTCTACTCACTTATTATCCCGCATTTTTCTGAAGAAAATGCGAGGATATTGTTTTGGTCCCATCCGTCTGTCCATCTGTCCATCTGTCCGTCTGACTGTCAGTGTTGGTGTCGCCGTCAGCGTCTGTGGACAGCATAACTGGTTCTAGTGGACAGATTCTTATCAAATTTTAGTATGATCTTTCTTGGCACATGCTTAGGCATGGGTTCTAATTTCGGGTTTCTTGCCCCGACCGTTTTAGAAAAAGGGCCGAAAAGTGGTTAAATTAGGTATTTTCGTGTCTGTGGACAGCATAACTTTGGTTCTAGGTGACGGATTGTTTTCAAATTTCAATATGATGTTTCTTGGCACATTCTTGAGGACCTTGGTTAAATTGGGTGTTTTCACATATTTGACTGTAGAATGTTTAATATTTATCAGATTTTGATTGCGTTTCTTTCAGTGTACTCCTTAGAAAATTTCCAATCTGTAGTATGGCAACGGATTTCGTGTGGCATATACCATTCATAAGATAAATGGGCCCAAAAGTGGAGAATTTCAAAAATTTAAATTTTTATTTTTAGTCTGATTTTGATGCAGTTTTTAGCTCACCTGGCTATGCCAGGGTGAGCTTTTGCCATCACTTGGCATCCGTCGTCCGTCCGTCCGTCGTAAACTTTTTTTCAAAAATCTTCTCCTCTGAATCCACTAGGCCAATTTAATCCAAACTTGGCCTGGGTCATCACCAAGGTATGTAGTTTAAAAAATATGTTCGGTTAGTTCGAGGACCAAACAACATGGCTACTGAACATAGGGGTAAAGTGCTGTTTTTGGCAAATAACTCAAAAACCGTTGCAGATATAAAAAATCTGACATGGGGATAAAATTGTTCAGTATGACGAGATCTATCCGCCCTGCAATTTTGAAGAAAATCGGAAAACCTGTCTCAGAGTTACAGCCCTTTTTTCCGTTAAATTTTCAAAATTTATGCATTTTTTATTTTTTATTTCAAAAACTGTAACAGATAGAGGTGAAGTATAAATTGCAAAAATGTTCAGCATATCAAGGTCTACATACTCTGAAATTTCGAAGAAAATCCAACTGCCTGTGTTGTAGTTATTGACTCTTTTTCACCAAATTTTTTTTTTCAATGCCATATGGTTATGAGTTATTTCCCTTTAAATTCTTAGTTCAAATCTTCTTTGGTTTACTTTTCTCTTTTAAGTTTAAGAGAAATTTCCTGTTATCACTTTATTAAAAATAATTATTTGTTACATTGGGCATTGGGGCATATATCTCTGCAACTGTGAAGGGTAGGGTCATCAAACTTTGTGTGCAGATGCATCTTGGGCTATCTCACAGCCTCCAAGAAAATTAGGTCTCTTTGACCTATATTTTCCGCTTGACTGGCTTTCATTTAATTTTAGGTCCGAGTTGATATCTCAATAACTGTACATGGTAGGATCATCTAACCTTGCATGTGCATGCATCTTTGGGGGTAGGTCAGCATCCAGGCAAAATTAGGTCACTTTGACCTATATTTTCCACATGATCGACTTACATTCAAGTTTACGTCCGAGTTTAGATCTAAGGAACTGTACATGGTAGGATCATCTAACCTTGCATGTGCATGCATCTTTGGGGGTAGGTCAGCATCCAGACAAAATTAGGTCACTTTGACATATATATTTTCCACATGATTGACCTACATTCAAGTTTGCATCTGAGTTCAGATTTAAGTAACTGTACATGGTAGGATCATCTAACCTTGCATGTGCATGCATCTTTGGCAGTAGGTCAGCATCCAGGCAAAATTAGGTCACTTTTCCGTTTATGTCCGAATCCAGGTCTCGATAACTGTACATGGTAAGATCATCTAGCCTTTGTATACATGCATAAGGGATGGTAAATGAGCACCCTGGCCAAATTGGGTTTCTGTGTCCATGTGCCATAACGAGGCGAACTTTGTAATCTTTGATTACCTATGTTTATTTTTCATCTGATTTCAATGGGATTTTTTCTTTAGATTCAACGCATTGTAGGCTTTCAGTAATATGTCAACAGATTTGGCACAGCCCTTACTGTTTCTGAGCTATAAGGGGTCAAAGGGGCCAAAATTGAAATTTTCAGAAATATGTGAAATCTTTATTTTACATCAGATTTTGATGGGATTTTCAAAATTGGATTCCTCTCATTACAAGCTTTCAGTAATATGTCAATGGATTTTTTGTAGCTCTTCCGGTTTCCGTGCTGTAAGGGGTCAAAGGGCCAAGATGACAATTATAAGAGATATGTGAAATCTTTATTTTTCATCAGATTTTGATGGGATTTTTTTCTTTGGATTATTCTCATTCTAAGCTTTATTTTCAATATTTTGTGTATCAAGCTTTTTACTGTGTCCACATTCGCTTAAAATTACACTTTGTTCAAATTTCAGTGGTCAACATGCTGCAGTCGTATTATGCTGTGCTCTGCCTAGCCCTTTTTTGTGGAATTCTACCTAGCAACCATACTTTAATAATTTGTTTGAACTAGGAGAAACATTTTCACCAATTGGTTTTTCCAAAATATTGGATTCCAATTTTGGTAAACTTCCTGAAAGTCTCAAAGACCTCTTATTTTTGGAAATTCTTCCCAGCAACCATATATCCTTGTATTCTTTTTTTCAGTAAAAATTGTGATTATCCATAATTTGAATTCCAAATTGTTGAGGAAAATTACGCCCAGGGTCTATAACAACTGTTTTCTGTGTCAAACAGGGAGTGTGGGGTTGGCCATCATTTCTGATGGCACCACTTCTAGTTATCTATGTTTTTATCATCATGGTTTATTCCATTATAATATGATATTTATAAAGGACACTCAGTTTTGTTGATTATAAACTAAAACTTAGACAGCATTCATCATTCATGAACTCCCAACAAAATTTCCCAACACATTTTTGAAGAATAAAAAAATGTGCCAAATGTGTAGAAAATGGATCTTATTTTTTCAGGAGACAGTTTATTGGTCTCAGATGGACCAAAATGGGAAAGAAACAGACGATTATTGACACCAGCTTTCCATTTCAGCATTCTCAACGGATACTTTAAAATTTATAATGATGTTGCAGATACATTATTGGTAAATATTTATAATATTATATAGCAGTTAGTAGAGGGATTGGGTGAAAACATCCTGTAGAAGTTAGCACATTGGTGTAAGGCCAGAATAAATTTGAAGTAAATTTTGCAAAAAAATGATAGAAATACATGAAGCTATCAATAATAGAGGATTGAATGATATTTCTATGGGATTTACTGTAAATCAATTTATCTGGCAAAAGTTCTTTATTTGGTAAAATCATGAGCAAAAATATGCATGAAAATTCCCTTTACAAGTCTTGTTTTATGAATCAACTGATTATATTGCCTGTATATACACAAGACTGAACCGTTTTCATTAACAATCACATTTTCTAAAACACATAGATGCCAACCATTACGATTTTTCTGTAATTTTTACGATTTTCCGGTCATAATTACAGTGTTACGGTAGTCTGTCTGATAATTACGGATTCCCTATGGCTGTCGTGCATTTGTTTGAAAAGGCAGATTTTTATCGTTGCTGTTCCAAGACAGTCTGAAATTTAGAAAACCCCAATATCTTTCAGGTTTCGCAGATGTTTTCTTGGTGATTTTGAGGTAAAGTTATCTGTCTCCGAAAGAGGAAAATTTTTGGCATAAATATTTGAAAATGTCTTAGCTGACTGAGGGTGCATCTTCCCAAAGAAGAAAAAAGAATAGGCAACGTTTTCACCCAGAATATTCCATTTAATTCCCCTGTCTATCAAAATAAAGCAGGCAAAGCAGACAAAATATGATTAAAGACATTGTAAGACATATATTTATTGATGGGTTTTGGAAAACTATGATTACTGAAAAAAATCCCAAATTACTGGAAATTCAATGGGATATTACTGAAAGTGTCAAAAGGGGGTTAGCATCTATTAAAACATCATGAAAAATTTTCGACTGAACATTGACCTGTTCATTTGAATGTATTAGCAAGTAAATATGATATGTTCTTCTCTAAAAAAAATACACTTGAACTACTACTATAGATAATTAAATTTCACAAGATTGGGGACATTATCTCTGTACAAAAGATTCTTGATGTTTGTCCCAATAAAATCAAGCAATATAATCAATTTTTTAAAAGTATTATACCCTTGGCAAATTAAGTTTCGGGGTATATAGGAATTGCCCTGTCTCTCCATCTGTTCACACTTCTAAGCACAACTACTCTTAATTCACTGGAAGGATTTTTATGACACTTTACACAAAGCAAGGACACCATATGAATATGTGCATTAAGGTTTTTAATCATTCTTTAAAACCATGAAGCAGAGTTAATTTGAGTTTTCATTGATTCCTTTTTCAATGAAGTAATTCAAAGGGTACATTATTTGTGCTCGCAAATATCCAAGTACATACTGTGTCAAGATGAAATATGTGTTTTTGTCTGATTTCTACAGAATAATTTCATTGGAAATATTGTGTAAAGTTATTTCTTTAGAATGATATCAAATTATTATACTTGTATTGCTTCCATACTTGTACTGTGTCTACATGCACTTATAGTTACAATATTGAATCAGGGTTCAATTTACATTTAAATCTCACAGCTTAGTAAACAGTTATAATGTCACCATAGGTGAAATTCTGAGGAACCACTTAAGTGAAGTTTTGAGATTATTGTCTAAGACTGTGTTTGTAACACATTGATTGTTGGGGGGACTGTTTATGGAATGCTTTGATTAGTTGATTAAAACTTTGGAAAATTTATTTTGTAGAAAAAGTTTGCAGATGGCAGTAAAGATGGTCAGTACATGGAGATATACAAACACTGTGGACTTGCCACATTGGACACTCTGTTACAGTGTGCCTTGTCTTATAAAGGAAATGTACAGCTAGTTGGGTAAGACTTCCCAGTGATGTAGCAATACTGTAAAAGAGCAATTTATTTTTGCCGTTTTCATTACCTTAAACACGTTGCAAAAATAAATTGTTGTGAATTTTTCTCATGCATATGTACCATGTTTCAAGTGAGACCTTATACCAAAATTCTTGCTAGCAGCTAAAACTTTTTTACAAATTAACAGAAAAATAGGTCCATTGAAATTGACAAATACAATTCACAAGAGCAAGTGAGTTAATCCCCTGTTTTATCAGTTTCTCAGACATCCGTGAATGTCTGATTTGGTGTCTTCCCAGTTTCACCCACAAATCAC
Source organism: Modiolus philippinarum (assembly GCA_002080025.1). NCBI lineage: Eukaryota > Metazoa > Mollusca > Bivalvia > Mytilida > Modiolidae > Modiolus > Modiolus philippinarum. The sequence continues at coordinate 59,101 of MJUU01018827.1, forward strand.
CAATGTCAGATTTGAGCGATTTTTAACTGAATTCCCCTGTTTGTACTGTACATGACAACCATCATTTAAGTTTCATGCTTGAGTGACTTGGTTAAATTTTGTATTAAATCCTTTTGTCAATTAATACATATTATATCCTTTTGATAAATCATTATATTTATCATTTTATGAATACTACCCAATTAACAGCAAGTAGGTGTTTATGACCTACAATACAAGCTTCAGTGATTATGATGTATCTTATTTTACCAAATATGCATACGATTTTTATAATATTTCAATATTATAATCTCCTTTATAAGCACTTTACAGTTCACCTTTTATACGGTTCCATGAGAGACTTAGATTAAATTGGGTTAAGATTAAAATTGGGTTAGTTTAAATTGGGTTAAGATTAAAATTGGGTTAAAGTTGATTTAACTAGTAATACAGCAATTTTGCATTTAAGTCTATTTCCAACAACTGCACAAAATATCAATATGATGTTGCATCAAATTAATCATCTTGGTGAGAACTTGGGGGGGGGGAAAGAGGGGGTGCATATTGTTTTACCCTTGTCTGTCCGTCCATCCGTACAAATGAAAATCACATTTATGTTTTTTAGAAAGTTTGCAAACAATTCCAACTACTTCAAAAGAATCTAACTCACAATGAGTAGATGTGTGCACACATATCTTTTAGAATATTCAAAATGGCCATGGTTGCCATGGAAACTGAAAAAAGGTGTGAAAATTCAAAGTGTCTAAAATTTGATGAAACTTTACAAGAAGGATGTCTAGCACCAATAGAAATGGTTTTGGGTCTCAGACTTTTCAAAATGGCTGCCGTTGCCATGGAAACTGGAAAAAGGCAGGAAAATTCAAAGTGTCTCAAAATGGGTGAAACTTTACAGGAAGATTGCCTAGCACCCATAGAATTGATTTTCGGGCTCAGAACTTCCCGTTTATATATTTTGGAAAAAGGGGAGGCACATCATTGTGTCCATACTCATACTGTGTCAACACCTGTATTGTGTCAACACACACTTAAACTTGCACTTGCCATATTTATTCAGGATTCAATGAGCATGGGCATCATTGATTGCCATTAGGCAACAGCTCTAGTTTTTTTTTACAGAGAAAGCCATCCATATGTAAAAGCAGTGAAAAGACTAATAGAACTTGTTTTAACTAGAGCTCTGTAAGTAAAAGTTACTGTACCTTGAAAGTTATTTTTAAGTTAGATGTAAATATAATGATTGGTTGAATTGGTTTCAGTTAGATCACTGTAAGTAATAGTGGGTGTTAATGTAAGATCTCTGATTGTACCTCTTATCATATTATCTTATTATTGACTTAATATAAATACACATTAAATTTGTTTATAAGATTATCCCTCACACCAACTTCATGCTTTACTGATCAAGCAAATATAGCATTGTTCAAATCAGTTGCAAAAGTTGGGGCACTGTCTGTTCGACTTATATGCTTGCTTTTCTAAATTTTTCCGCAATGGTGACATGCCTTCATGCCCCTATATGAAGTTAATTTTGCAATAAAAGGTCTGTATGTCTTTTCATGTGACATTGAGGATTCACAATTACACTGCAGGTCAAAATTCATTTTTTCAGCATCATAATGCATGAGGATCTGCATGTCTGTTAAAAGTCATCCTGATTTGACTCTATATGTATGTACAACAGATTCAAAATTGGATAAGATTTAAGGCTCCATTTGTTTTCTTTAAGTTACTCATAGATATCACATGGTATAGGCATAGTCATTAACATTATTTTAATAAAAGGTCACTACACTGAAATCAAACCAAACAAGACAAATGTTTGACAATCATATCTGTATATGTGTTTTACTATAATTTGACTGTATTATTTTGTAATTTTTTCAGAAATCTTTTGCACTATTCACACATACTTTATAAACTGTCAAAGGATGGAAAAGAATTCTACAAACTGTGCGATTTTGTACATGAATTCTCAGAAGAAATAATTGCAAAGAGGAGAAAAGATCTGGTAAGATAACTTCAAGAATTACAATGTTTATCATTTTGGAAGACAGATCGACACCAAAGTAACAACAATTGGTCAGAACCTCATAAGTATCATTTGCTATTCAAGATCTGTGTTTCTATCTGGGTGCGTTTGGAGCAGCATTAAACTCCTCTCAAACAAACAAACAAACATAAGTATCATTATTGCCAAATTGGGTTTAAATCCAGCTGTTCTGTAAAAGATTTTTGTACGTTTTTTCCTTTTGGTTCTACATGTATATTAAACGAAGTTCCCTGCTTATGGCAAATGTTGGATGATAGAAATGAGAGGTTTATTTGACTTTGTGTAGTGGCCATGGTCCAGGTGAGCAATGCAAGCTTGTTGTTCCCCTGTAGCTCTAGTTCTAGAAAGCATACCCAAAAATTACTGTGTTCCTTCATTAAGAAAATTATTTGAAATGATGATTTTTATCAAGTTTATGTAATCATTCTGGTAAAAAAATAAATATTTAAGAGTAATTACCAATCATCAAAAAAATGCACAACTTTTATGCAAAGACAGATTAAAGTTCAGTTAGTTATAAATATATTCATGTTGTACACAAGAAATAACACAAAATAGTGGTTGAAAATTTTTTTTTCATGAATATACACAAACATATGTAAAAAACGCCTTTGTTTGTAAATACAGATTGTACTAATTGCATTATGACATCCACATGTTTGACATTGTTTCCTATCATAATAATTTTGGTGTGTTCTATTTTCTTGTGTCTTCTTCAATTAAAAGTAACAACAATTGAGGCCTGTCATAACCAAATTTCTTTTGGACTGAAGATTTTGTTATAATCTATGAAATGATATGAAGTAAATACACATATGACAAAGTTTCTAAATCATACCTGCCAACTTTCACGATTTTGGCGTGATCTACACGATTTTAACCTTCTGTCAGGATGTCACGATCGTGAAACAAAAATTTGGCATAAATCACGATTTTGAAGAAATTCACACAAAAAATGTTTGTTTACACGATTTTGACCGTTGAAAGGGAGATAATCCAAATTCTCAAAAGGGAGTTAACCAGATATTCGATATTGGCCAATCAGAATCGGTTTTACATCGATCACGCGATATTCGCATGGTGGAGCCGGAATGTAAACAATCGTAAATATGACGAGTTTGGTTGATTTTTTTGTTGATTTTAAGGCTCGTAAATAAAGTTATGTAAATGGATGGACCACCAGCAATCATATTGAACAATTCTTGAGTTATGAATCAAGGTTCACAATCCCTGATAAAATGAGCTGCAAGCACAACACTTGACGGCTATGCGAGTGACTATGTCGTTGCAAGTTAGTTTGCATAGTTGAACTGAGTAGCCTTAACGATTTTAACAAACATATTGGTACTGTAATGCACGAAAGGTCACTCAAAATCCGAAAACACCACACTTTTGACTGAATCAGAAATAGCAAAAAATATTTTGAAAATATGTAATGCTATTTATAGAATGGAAGAAAAGGAGAAATGCAGTAAATGTACATTAGGCAAATAATAAAGGAGAGAGAGAATGGTTTCATTAACAAGATTACAATCTTTAATTTTCCCCAAAACAGTCAACTGTAAATTCAAATAACAGCAACCAAATGATTAACAGCAATCACTGCTTTTTGTTTCACTTTAACAGTTAAAACTAAGTTAAAATTTAACAGAACATAAAACACCAAATGGCCCAAAAACAGTTCACAACTGATTTATTTGACCAAAAATATTTAAGAACCAGCACAGAAGAAATGCCAAAAAACACAATAAAATGGGGATGTCTTGCCTCCCTCAATAAAAAGTAAAGTCTTCTATAACACCTAGATGTTTGTATTTGATAAAAAAGAGCAACAAGTATAAGACAAAAAAACAAAAAAAAACTCTGCGCAAAACGCCGCGAAATCTCCCACGACTGAAAAGGAAGGTCGCGCATAAAAACCCCCATGGAGATTTTCAAAAGTTGGCAGGTATGCTAAATACATAGCAAAAACAAGCAACGTCCTTCAACAATGAGCTTTGCTCATACCTCGTATTAAGTTAAAGACTGCCCCTAGCACCCGACCAAGTGACAAATATTGAACAAATACACATACATGATGTATAGATACATGTATATGGTATAGATAGGTTTAATGTGTAGTCAGGGTTCAGTTTAGACAGGTTTCCTGTTTATAAAGGGTTCTGTTTATACAGGTTTCGATGGCTGTGCATCAGATTTTATCAAAAAATGAAAGCAGCAACAGACTTTTACTGCAGTGTATAGAAAAGGTTAAGAATCCACTGCAGTGTAAAGAAAATGGTCAGAATTCACTGCAGTGTATGAAAAAGGTCAGACCTCACCTCAATTTGTAGAAAAGGATAAGAATCCATTGCATTGTATAGCAAAGGTTAATAATTCACTGCAGTGTAAAGAAAATGGTCAGAATCCACTGCAGTGTAAAGAAAAGGTCACAACTTCACTTCAGTGTATAGAAAAGGTTAAGAATCCATTGTAGTGTATAGAAAAGGTCACGACTTCACTTTAGTGTATAGAAAAGGTTAAAAATCCATTGTAGTGTATAGAAAAGGTTAAGAATACATTGTAGTGTATAGAAAAGGTTAAGAATCCATTGTAGTGTATAGAAAAGGTTAAGAATCCATTGTAGTGTATAGAAAAGGTTAAGAATCCATTGCAGTGTATAGAAAAGGTTAAGAATCCATTGTAGTGTAAAGAAAAGGTTAAGAATCCATTGTAGTGTATAGAGAAGGTTAAGAATCCATTGTAGTGTATAGAAAAGGTTAAGAATCCATTGTAGTGTATAGAAAAGGTTTATTATTCACTGCAGTGTAAAGAAAATGGTCAGAATCCACTGCAGTGTAAAGAAAAGGTCACGACTTCACTTCAGTGTATAGAAAAGGTTAAGAATCCATTGTAGTGTAAAGACAAAATGATAGAAAAGGTTTATTATTCACTGCAGTGTATACAAAAGGTAAAATTATCACTGCAGTATGAGGAGAGGTTAAAAATTCACTGCACTTATTGTGTATAGAAAAGGTTTAAAAATCACTGCTGTGTAAAAAAAAAGTTAAGAATTCATTGCAGAGTATTGAAACGATTTAAATTCACTGCTGTGTACAGAATAGGTTAAGAGTAGATCCCAATGCAGAAAAATTTCACCATTCTAGAAACTGAATAGATGTGGGTTTTTGTTGAGCCTTCAACGATAGTTGAAAAAAAAAAAACGAGACAAAGGTTTGGTGATTCTGGTTGTGGCAGCGGCGGCATCCACAATTGTTTAAGTCTTTTCTTAGGTCTGTTGAACATCAACCACCTGTGCTAGCCTATTGATATTTGGTATGCAATTGCATTAGCATCAGTACAGCTCTGTTTGAGTGGCGTTATAAGTCTATGCCTCAGCAGTCATGCTCCACTGTATTCGAAATTTTTGTATTTTTAATCAATGTTTTAGTTTTTGCTGAGCCTTCGACGATAGTTGAAAAAAGCGAGACTTAGTTGGGTGATTCCGGCGGCGTCCACAATTGTTTAATTTTTTTCTTGGGTCTGTTTAACATAACCACCTGTGTTAGCTTATTAATATTTGGTATGCTGTTGCATTAGCATCAGTACAGATCAGTTTCAGTGGCGTTTTATGTCTATGCCCCCGCATGTCATGCTCCACTGACTTTGAAATTTTGCACTGTTTATGAATGTTAAAGTTTTTTCTTGGGTCTGTTTAGCATCAACCACTCTTAGTTGCCCATTGATATTTGGTATGCAGTTGCATTAGCATCAGTACAGATCAGTTTCAGTGGCCTTTTATGTGTATGCCCCACAGTCATGCTCCACTGACTTTGTAATTTTGCACTGTTTATCAAATTTTATATTTTTTTCTTGGGTTCGTTTAACATCAACCACTGATAGTAGCCCATTGATATTTGGTATGCAGTTATGTTATCATGATTGAGATCAGTTTCAGTGGTGTTTTATGTCTATTACCCTGCAGTCATGCTCCACTGACTTTGAAATTTTACAGCCACTCTATTTTTGGCATTCAGTTGCATCCTGAGGATTATACACATTGACCCCTCTATCATATGAAGATTTTAGCAAGCAGGTAGTGCACACAAATTAAAACCTTCATGTTGTTATCATGGCTGTTGCTGAAGATCAATGTGCAGATTCATGTGATGCATGGGTAAGGCGAGACATATTCTGTTTCAAAAGTTTATATGGAATACTAATAATTGATTTTGAACCATAAATGCTTAGTTTTTAGCTCACCTGGCTATAGCCAGGGTGAGCTTTTGCCATCACTTTTCGTCCGTCCGTCATCTGTCCGGCGTAAACTTTTCATTCAAAGATCTTCTCCTCTGAAACTACTGGGCCAACTGAAACCAAACTTTGCCACAATAGTCCTTAGGTGGTCCCCTACAAAAAAGTTGTTTTTCAGATCTGCTCTATATCCAAGATGGCCGCCAGCGAGGATCATAGTTTTAACATTGGACCCTATGGGAAAATACTTTCAAAGATCTTCTCCTCTGAAACTACTGGGCCAATTGAAACCAAACTTGGCCACAATAGTCCTTAGATGGTCCCCTGCAAAAAAGTTGTTTTTCAGATCCGGGCTATATCCAAGATGGCAGCCAGCGGGGATCATAGTTTTAACATTGGACCCTATGGGAAAATACTTTCAAAGATCTTCTCCTCTGAAACTGCGTGGCCAATTGAAACCAAACTTGGCCACAATATTCCTTAGATGGTCCCCTTCAAAAAACTTGTTTTTCAGATCCGCACTATATCCAAGATGGCTGCCAGCGGGGATCATAGTTTTAACATTGGTCCTATGGGAAAACACTTTCAAAGATCTTTTCCTCTGAAACTACATGGCCTATTGAAACCAAACTTGGCCACAATAGTCCTTAGATGGTCCCCTTTAAAAAAGTTGTTTTTCAGATCCGCACTATATCCAAGATGGCCGCCAGCAGGGATCATAGTTTTAACATTGGATGCTATGGGAAAACACTTTCAAAGATCTTCTCCTCTGAAACTACATGGCCAATTGAAACTAAACTTGGCCACAATAGTCCTTAGATCATCCTCTGCAAAAAAGATGTTTTTCAGATCCGGGCTATATCCAAGATGGCCGCCAGCGGGGATCATAGTTTTAACATTTAACCCTATGGGAAAATACTTTCAAAGATCTTCTCCTCTGAAACTACATGGCCAATTGAAACCAAGCTTGGCCACAATAGTCCTTAGATGGTCACCTTCAAAAAGTTGTTTTTCAGATCTGAGCTATATCCAAAATGGCCGTCAGCGGGGATCATAGTTTTAACATTGGACCCTATGGGATGTATAATNAGATGAAATAAAGAAAATCTATCATAATGACCCAGAAATGGTGCTTTGAATGATAAGAGCATTAATGATTGATTGATTAGTTAGAGTTCAACATCCAGTGAGCAATATTTCAGCCATATCAGGACAAGAACAAGTTAATCAATTAAAAAAAAATATAAGTAAAAGAAGAAAGAAATAAAGGTGGTAGGGACAACCTGGGCAACAAGTTTTTGATATGCACTTGAAAGAGGGAGAAATGGGTAGCGGCAGGAAATTTAGCTTCTGTATGACTCCCAGTGAGTCTGCATTAATGAAGGAACAAATTAAGCTTAAATTTTGATAGGTTAAAGGACACCGGACACTAAATCACACAACATCGTATTTTGATTGATTTTGTATCTATATAACTAAATCAATGTGTGAAACATCTCCTCAGTATGTAATTAGCTGAGAACAGTGTGTGTAAACACTGATAAATCTGTTGACCGCGATATGCATATTTTTAGATCGATTACGAGGCTCCAGTGTTGTGACGTCACTTGTGAGGATCAACTGATGTAAACACAGTAAAGGCAGTGATGTTTCTTTATAAAAAGTCGTATTTTATATTTGATTATTATAATTTCTATTCCCACAACATTAAGGAGGTTATGCAGGGTATTTATATTTGCAATTTGAATGAAATAAAATAAACAAAAAATTAATCAATGGCCAAAAGTAATTATCTGTATCGTTTAAATTGTTTCCTGTGACAGTTTATAACTTTTAACATGCATACATATTGTTTGAGTATTCTTGTCGTCAAAATATTTCAACATTTTGAATATCAAATGCCAAATTGTGTTGTTTTGTGTTACATATGCCCTTGGTTGCAACACAAGGTCTCAAACTGACAGAAAGTTGTATTGGTTTGTTTCCGAAAGTTAAGTGGAGTTTACTGTAAACCTTTTAAAGCATTGACCATTTAAAAAAAATAATCAGATAATCCTATTGTGTTGGATGACAAACTGGTCGCCAAAAAATAATTATTGTGATTATAAAATAAATTCAGACTTGTGTAAATCTGTTTTATAGGATTGTCTGTCAATTTATATACTTTATACTCAATCGGATGTACGAAAATGTAGGAAGAAACGTATATTTCGTTGCACGAGACCAATACCGATTCGAAGTTATTTACAAATTACAGCAACATATGCATTGAAAAGCTGTACTATTTCTGATTTTCATGTTATGCGAACGACTTTGTAATTTCAACTTTTTTTATTAATTCCCTCTTTTTTGTTTTTAGCAAGTCATTTTATTTTTCAAAATTCAAAGTTAATTTATTTAATAGATGCCACCGTATTTTCAGACTTGCTGACAAAAATACGATTTGGATGTGTTGCATAGAAAGTACTCTGGTACAGTTGTCTTAACTCATTTTATTATCACAATGTACAAAAAAGGATTGAACATAAAACAACTTATATTAAGTTCTCCCCAATCACTAAAGTAAGAATAAATATGCAAATATAAGACAAAAAAGTAATACAGAAAAAAATGTGTAAAAGGATAACAGGTTTTGCCTGTGAACCCTTGCTACTTCTACCACAGACATGTCTGTACTGCTGTTACCATCAGATTATTTCCCTATGTCTCCGGAAAGACGTATTCTTGTGTCTTTTTAAGAATTTCCTAAAGAGGCCTCTCCTTCGCACGTTTATTAGAATAAGTGATCATGTATTACAAATTGAATCTGGAAGATATAAGAACATTCCCAGAGAACAGCGTCTTTGCAACTTCTGTAACAAAATTGGAGATGAGGCACATTTTATATTAGAATGCACAACAAACCAAACTATAAGACCTCAGTTCTTGTCAAATTTTAATTTTGAAACTGATGAAACTTCAACCTCAAAACTCAAAAAAATTCTAAACCCAGATACAAAAGAACAAGTTCAATTGCTAGGCTCCTTTTTAAAACAGTCAATTGCACTGAGGACAAGGGTTAGTTGATTATGTTTGTTCATGTATTTGTGTACTTTATTAATTTTGTAGCCATCGGCCCATAACTGGGCATAAAGTTGCTAATAAAATAATTGAAATATAAGCCAAAAAAAAAAAAAATAGACGGGCAAAGCCTTTGATATATTATATTTATCCATAATTCTAAAGATTTGCGAAAATGGTTTAAAATTAACATTCCAAAAAATATTGAATATGTTTTTCCACGGGACTGCCACCTCTGTACATGGCATATAGAACCTCTAACTAAATTAACACGATAAGTCAACATTCAATACACTGCCATTGTTTCTCATATTATGGATTATACTATTTTTGTTGTTGCTGTTGAATACATATTATGTTTTTTTTATTTCATTTTTCAGGATTTAAAAACATTAGGGGAATTCAGGTTCATTATATTCCTTGATAATTGAAGAAAATACCATATTCTGAAAATATAGAACGATATTCTGTATTTATAATTAGTCTTTCTTTTCACTTCTGTGAGTAAACAATCCGTTCTGTAATAATTTGCTGTTACCCCGCGATCGAGTCTCCTGACAATTTTGTGGCATCAGGTTGAACATTTTTCACTCAAGGAAATAGAGATGAAACGCCATCAGGATACGGATATTTCAGTTTTGTATGCACGTGAAATCGGAATTTTGACAGTGAAATTCAACAGGATTGTGAGAAATTGTTTTTTTTATTGTTGTTGTTTTTTTCGGATGGACAAAAACAAACTTTATAAAATACTTGATCATATGTGGATAAAAACTGAACAATCAACTGACAAATTTGATGCATTAGTTTACACCAAGGACGTATATTTAGATATACGTTCTTGTTTACATACATATCTTTAGATTATACACTTTGAAGTTGAAAATTAAAAAAAAAAAAAATAAAATAGTTTTCTGGGATTTGCATTTTTTATAACATATGTGCAGGATTTTGGGATTTGATAATTTTACCAACGGAAAATCTGCATGAGACCTCAGTTTTGTCGTTTTGTTTACAAATAGAATGTTAGTGGTTGTGTGGATAATCCTCACATGTGATGTCACAAGCCTTATCTAATTAATTGTCGGATGTTTCCGGTAATCGTCGGAAATTACACAAATATTTGGCGATACACATGTCCATACACTCTTGTGGAAGGGAACTAAACGCTGTCACCATTCTATTTTGTTTTAGTCTAACTTTATATAATGAAAAATGATAACTTTAATTTTGATGTCAGGTGTCCTTTAATAATTCACTGCAGTGTAAAGAAAATGGTCAGAATCCACTGCAGTGTAAAGAAAAGGTCACAACTTCACTTCAGTGTATAGAAAAGGTTAAGAATCCATTGTAGTGTA